>JABUQX010057167.1:22500-25000 GCA_015478945.1 Trachelipus rathkii | reverse complement strand
CCTAAGCACAGCTATAAATCTGACCCAACAATAAATACATCAACCAATTCCAAACTCGGCAGACTGCGTAACAGTTGGCACACGTTTGACTTTCCCAAAACACATATATAGCATAATAACATCAGCAAACAGGAAACTAAACCATAGCCGACACTGATATCACAAATAGCACACATATATCCACAACCACATATAAACAATCATCAGTTCAACACTAAATTACGTCTCACCAATATTTAAAATATATTAAGGGAAATTTAAGAAAACTACAAATAATCCAAAACAAGGCACTTAGAATTATAACAGGATGCACATCTACAACACCACAACAACATCTGCATGAAGAAACAAAAATACTACCCATAGAAAAACACTTAGATATGATAGGCACTCAGTTAAACGCCAAAACACAAACACCTCAGCACCCACGTCACACCTCCCTCTCTAGCCTCACTCATCACAGGATTAAACAACTTCCGTTCTCTCCTGCATTATTCTACAAACAAATTCTGAATGACATCCCACCATCACAAAACAACATCTCATACACCCAACAAATCCACACACTCCTAACCGAAAACTACTTAAGAACCGACAACCAAATAACACACTAAATGAACATCCACCAGAAATAGCATTTGAATTTAACTCTCTCCCAAGAACCATTCAGTCATCCTTAGCCAAACTAAGATGCGGCCACCACCCAAATTTACAACACTATAAAAATAGATTAAACCTTAATCAAACCACCTCGAATATCTGCACAAATTGCAACCAGGTCCCGGAAACTGTCACATTTCCTACTAGACTGTCACTCTAACCATCAACCCAGAGAAATCTGGGAAATTTCATCCCTAGGCGATCTGTGGAGGAGTCGGCAGCGGCGGTGGGGTATCTGGAAGCAGTGTGGCCGCTCTGAAGACAGGGTGGTCAGGCGAGATGGTATATATATAAAATAAATATATATATATATATATATATATATATATATATATATATAATATAAGAAAAATTATATACAAAAAAAATATAAATATAAATTATATATATTTAAATTTTAAATATGTATATATATATTTATATTAATATTATATATATATTATATTTATATAATATTATATATATATATATATATAATATATATATATATATAGTATATATATATATATATATATATACTATATATATATATATAATATTACAGGCACTAAGATCATTTCTAGATATACGAAAAGGAACGTTCTGCCAAGTTCTTATAATTGATTTCGATGATTGATTTACCCTCATCAACGGAAGAGACCATTTTGGATTGACATCACAACTGCCCAGTTTTTGAAAATGGACTTTTTCGAAAAGGACGCTCTAAAGCATTATTCTCTTCAATTGTCATCCAAAAGGTGTAGGGCCGTAATGAGGTTACTGAATATTAGCTTTGATGTTGAGGAAAAGGTAGTCTAGTAGTTGTAGCTTAGATTTTACAATATTCGACTCGTGTATACATCACTTTCTTAATGATTAGATCTCTGTACTCTTATTTTTGTATAATTTATACTTCTCAATATTGTTAATTCTTAGAATTTGACATTTTAAAACATAAACTACATTTCCTTTAACTGTTTTTTTTTGTAGCAGAGGAAAGGTAATTATAATATTATTATTATATTATTATTATTATTATTATTATTATTATTATTATTATAGTATTTTATTATTATTATTATTATTATTATTATTATTATTTTATTATTATTCATTATTATTTATTATTATTATTATTATTATTATTATTATTATTATTATTATTATTATTATTATTATTATTATTATTATTATTATTATTATTATTATTATTATTATATTATTATTTATTATTTTTTTTTTTATTATTATTTTATTATTCATTATTTCATTATTTTCATTAATTATTTTCATTATTAGATTATTATTTTTATTTAATTATTATTATTATTATATATTATTATTATTATTATTATTATTATTATTATTATATTATTATTATTATTTTATTATTATTATTATTATATTATTATATTCATTTATGATATCATAATTATTTCTTATTATATTATTATTATTATTATTATTATTATATTATTATTATTATTATTATTATAATTTAACTATTCACAGACCTTAAATTAAACATCAGTGCGTGTGTGTTTTCAAATAATTAAAAGTTAATAAGTAAAAAAAAAAGATTTTTTTTCTTGAATTTTAATGAAGATGAATCGTGTTTTAGAAACTTTTTTTTTCAATGTTTGGAAAATTGATAATGAATTTATACGAATTTTTAATAAAGCATTAAACAATAATTAAAAAATATTTTTAAATTAAAATAATCAATAATTAAGCCTTAAATAATTAAAATAATTAATAATCATAATTATAATGGCGACTTTTATTTTTATTTTTTATATTATTTATTTCCAATTTAGGATTCATATTCATTATTTTTAATATTGAAGTAATTAAAATGTTT
>JABUQX010057167.1:15000-17500 GCA_015478945.1 Trachelipus rathkii | reverse complement strand
GTTCATAAGATCATAAAATTCTTTTTGCTCTCACATCTTATCAGCTTTTCGCACTCTTCTCTTATTTTAATATTTCTTCTTGTATCTTCCGGTTTGCTTCCTGTTGAGAAATACAGTAGTACAAATATGTATTCTGTATCATACACTTTAACCCTGAAGTAAAGGATATCATTATGTTTTCCATCTATTTTTTTTCTACTTCTATATGTTTATTTCTCTTGTGTATAACCATTAACCCTCCCCTTTTTTTTTTGTTCTTTTTCCTTTCTATTACTTAATATTTTGTCGAGGTAATCTCTAAGTGGGAATTTGCCCTTTGTTAGATGTGTTTTCAGTAAAGGTATTATATCATTTTCTGTGTTTATTAAAAATTCAATCTCGGTTAATTTATCATTTTTTTAACGTTAGCCTATTATTTATTGTCATATCTGTTTGCCCAGTATCGTTGCCTTTTCTTAGTGAAAATTTTAATCCTTACATACTTTTCCTTGTTTTATGTATAGTCCCTGTTTTCCATTTTGTTTTCTTTCATGTAGCTCGTTCCACAGATGTTTCGCTACCTCTCTTTCTATTTTGGTCTGGTCTGGGTTTATAAGGATCTTCTGGAAGCGTGCACTATTTCTTATATATTTTGGCTCTTTCAAGAACATGCCATTTTTGGTCAACAGTTTTCAGTTCTATTAGTATAGGTCGAGGTCTGGAGTTACGGTTTCCCAGTCTTTTCACCTTTACTATCTCAAACTCCGTGGCTCCTACTTTAAAGATTTCAGAGCTAAAATTTTTATCCTTTTGTTCTGCATCGTTCGAGTCCATTGTTAATATTATGATTATTATTATTATTATATTATATCTTATTAGTATATTATTATTATTATTATTATTATTATTATTATTATTATTATTATTATTATTATTATTATTTTATTAGTGCCGGCTATTGTTCTTAGTATGTTTAATTTCCTTGTTTGCTGAAGTTGTTATGTTTTCTATGTAGTTATGTGAAAGTCAGAAAAGTGTGTCCAGTTCACTCCAAGGAATTTTGGGTGTTTTGCTTTTAATTGGGATAGCGATTGTTTGTTTATAAAGATTATGAGGCGTTGAGTTGAACCGAGTTGGCGTATCAGATTGTTGATTAGAGTAATAGATATTTTACAGTATATAGTGATGCAGACATTCTATTATCGGTCAGCCAAGTTTGAATTTGGTTGATGTATCGTTGGGTTAGATTAGTTGCCTTGTTTAGGTTCTGGTGGTATTTGGGCTATGGTGATATCATCTGCGTAGGCTGTTATGTTTGTATTGGCTGCTTGTGGCTGGATAGGTCGGACAGTGAAAAGTTGGAATAAGGTAGGGGATAAGATTGCTCATTGGGGTTTATTGCACTTGATTCCTGTTTGTTGATTTCGTAATTTATCTGTTCTCCAAGATAGAAAATTTGACGCCCGTTTCTGTTAAATTAGTGGGATATTTAATTTTTTTTACTTTGTGGATTAGGTTGTGTCCTGGGAACTGTGTCAAAGCTTTGTTTATGTCAATTGCTATTAGTAATGTTTTGTGTGTGGGCTTGAGATTTAAGCCGTTACTATTGGTTGTATGATGTTTGTGAGGTCTGTTGTGGCTGAGTGGTTTTGTTTTTAACTATGTTGAAACGTATGTTGTGGGATGTGTAGTTTTATTTGAGCTTTTTAGTAATTTCACAGAAGTGGATAGTAGTGAGATTGGACGGTAGGAAGAGGGGTTTTAAGGGGTCCTTCTTCCGGGTTGTAGCTTTTGGGGATGATATTGCTCTTATTCAGATGAAGGGAATAAAACAAATTTAATGGAACTGTGGTATATGTGTGATAAATGGTCAGGGAGTGTTTACAAGTGTTTTGAGTGTGTCATATGTTTGAGATGTTATCAGGTCCGGTTGCTGCTGTGTGAGTTTTTAAGGTTTTTTATGATGTTTTTCATGTCAGTTTGGTGGTATTTCTATTATTTGATCGTGGTTTACTTTTTTATGTTCTTAAGGATTTAATATTTTCCTATTTTGTGATTGAGTGGGTTTTATGAACTTTGTTTTTTGCGAAATGTGTAGCGAGGATGTTTAAGTGTTATTTTGTTGTTGTGGGTGTTGAGAGTTTGGGGTTTTTGATGGATTCATGTGTAGGAGTATGGTATTTTTTTGCGTTTTCATAGTGTTCCACATTCTGTTGTTATTGTGTTTTGTAGCTTTTAGTTAGGAATGTTTGAAAGTTATTTGAGGTGTGTGTTTTGTTTAGTTTTTGATTGGTGTTTAATTTGGTTTATTGTTTGTTGTGTTTGTTATGCTGTTTCTTTTTTAAGTAAATTGCGTTTGCTTAAGTAGGATTTGAGATTTCAGATGTTAGAGGTTGGGTTGGTTTTTTTTTAAGGTTCCCCGGGGAATGTCTTGGTTGAGGCTTTTTGAGTTATTGACCGTGAAGTTTTGGATTAGCTATATATAGTGTTGCGGTGTCATGTGATTTTTATAGGTTGTATG
>JABUQX010057167.1:0-10000 GCA_015478945.1 Trachelipus rathkii | reverse complement strand
TTAATAAACTACCGTCATTATCTGTGAGGGGGAAGCATGCGCCCCATATCAATATAGACAATGAAAGATACAGCGGTAGTAGTAGTGAAAATTCTGAAAATATTTTAAACGATAAAAATATTGTTATAAATGATTCTACTGTATTGACATATTATGGTAAGCTAAATGAACCTAATATTATTACAACTGTTAGCCCTCAGCATGACGGGTACATATTTTTTACTTTAAATTTACCTAATAGTATGGTTATGAACCAGATAAGAGACAGTGAGAGCGATAAAACAAATAACCAGTTCAACCCCATCAAAAGTGCTGATAACGACAGCTGTAGTAACAGCATAAATGTTACAGCCAATATGGCGTTGAACGATCAAATTTGTGCAATCGACGATTTGATTTCTTATCAAGTTTATGACCATATTAATAAGGTAAATTATGTAATTGATACGGGAGCTTCAAAAAGCCTCCTAGCAGGAGGGGCGCGTGCGAATCACCGCCCCCCCGTAGGATTCATGTATGCGGCAAACCAAACTAAGATTGCTATTTATGATATTAAAAATATTGAAATTGATCTAGGTCTTGGCCGGAATTATGTAGAGACATTTTATGTAGCTAATATTCAAATGAACATCCTAGGTTTGTCCTTTTTAAAAAAATTTCAGATGGGAATAGATTTTAATAATGATTTATTGATAGATTCTGTAACAAATAAAAATATGAAATTAGATAACAATTATGATTTTAATGTTAAAAATGCGCATGACTCCTCGCCTTCTTCTTTATCATTTCCCCCTCATCCTAATATTTTGCATGTCCCTCCTAGCCCTACTCCTTTTAATGATATATTATTACGATATAAAGGTTTATTTTTGAATCCCTATGTACCTGAAAATCATCATATAAAATTGAAACAGATGGAAATATGGGATGAAATTTTTGAAAAATATAAGAATAACAAAACTAAGAGAATGAGCACAGCAATGATAGATAAGGACGGTCAGGTAACCACTGATGAAAAGACCGCCTTCATACCTGAAAAAGTATTAATTGAACTAGCTAACACCTATCCCTATAAGGTAAATGTCAGGGGACCCCCCATATCACTAAGACCAAGAAAGATTCCCCACAAACTCTACACACAAACTCGAGCAGAATTTGAAAATCTGGTGGCCACAGGTGTACTACGACGATCCAACTCACCTTGGTCCTTCCCTGTCAGTGTCCTAGAAAAAAAGGATGGACGTGTGAGACTTATCTCAGACTTTAGAGAACTCAATAAGAGAGTGGAGGTCGAAACTTATGGGTTACCACATCTGACCGATGCAATGTTCGCCCTGAAGGGAAGTAGGCTTTACACTACTTTGGATTTAACCCAGTCATACTATGGGATACCACTCCACGCTGATTCTGTGAAATACTTCACTATATCATCTAATATGGGTTCTTTTTCTTACCAATGTTTACCGATGGGTTATGTCTCCAGCCCCTTTATCTTTCAAGCCTACATTGATACGCTCTTACAAGGAATACCAAACGTTCACGCATATATGGATGACGTTCTCATATATACACAAACTGAAGAGGAGCACCAGATCCTTCTTGAAAAAGTATTGAAAAGATTACAATATTTCCACATCAGCCTTAACCCCAAGAAATGTCAGGTAGCACAGACAGAAATCAATTATCTTGGGTACACAATAGACAAGGATGGCCTAAGACCAAATGGAGATAAAATAAGTGAGATAATCGATACTCCTAAACCTAAAACTGTCAAAGAATTAAGGAGCTATCTGGGCAAGATTGGGTTTTACCGCTCTTCTGTGGTGGCCTTTTCAAATGTTACAGCTCCTCTTTATCGCTACCTGAAGGGAAAGCCTTACAGTAATCGTCGCATAAAGTGGGACCCCTCAGGGGAAAAAGCCTTTAAAGATAGCAAAGAAGCCATCCGGAACGCAAATGCTTTGGCTTATCCGAGCCCATCAAGCCCTTTCGAGATCATCATACACTCCACAAATACCGCCGCTGCAGCAGTCATTCTATCAACTGCTGACGGAGGCAAACCGATTGTTTTTTTTAGTATCCTTTTAGCTCCAATAGAGCGGACATATGATTACGCTGGCAAATTATTGGTGCTCTTAACTAAACTCTTGAAAAAATATGGATACCTTCTATCCAATAGGCCAATAAAGATATCAACACAATGCAGAGATGTAATACAAAAATATAATAAATGCAATAATGATAAAAATTATAATTTACGTGAAATACGAAGTTTGAGCCTCTTGTCAGCATATCAGGTTTCATGGAATTTAATAACGAGAAAAAAAATCCTCTATGTGAATACTTGTTGATAAATGATCTTGATGAAGTTGAAATAGTTGCAAAAACTACGAATGAAGGCATTCCGAATGAAAACGAAGAAGCGCTACTTAAGCCCCGCCTCCCAAATGATCTGATTGGCTCAGACGAAGGTGAGCGGACCAATCAGTGCGACTCTAACAAAACCCAAATAGAAGGTGCTTCAGACATACCTGCCACCGCATTTACAATGGAAACCTTATCGCCAAGTTTAAAGAACCTATATGCCCAAACCTCAAAGAATGTGGCTCGTGCCCAAACCATAAATTCCCAAGAAGGACCGACGTTAGTATCTTTAAATGACCATACCGCACATTCTTCACATATATCTCATGGGAAAAATCCTGACGACGTCTCAAAAGGGTTAAACGTAGAAGAAAGAAGAGAATTAGAGCAAAAGAAATTAGATAAATTTAACAGAGAAATAACTGAATTAAAAGCAGATGAGTTAAAAGATATTATACCAATAAATACCCAAATAAATCTTATTAGAGATTGCAATGATGCTCATGTAGAGTTAATTAAACGCTTCAGGAAAGAAATTAACTATTTAGAGATAAGTAGAGATCAAAAAGAGGATCCATTCATAAAATCATTATTAGAGGGCAGTAACAAGAGCTCCTTAGTCATTAAAAAATGAATTTTGGTTCAAAAAACAAAAGATACATTTATATGTTGACATATCATTAAGTTATGCTCGTGTTATTATTCCTAGCACACAAGTCGCCACCCTCATCAGGATGACACACCTTCAGGGACACCTCGGCATTAATCGGTGTCTCACAGTCTTAAAAGCTGAGTTCGTGTTCGAAAAGATGCATCGGACAGTTAAGGAGATGATTAGGTCCTGTGCCCAATGTCAACTGTCCAAGATTGGCCGTGGGATCAACCCCATCTTAGGCAAATATCGTGAAGTTACCTACAAATTCGAAGTAATTCATATCGATATATTGAAGCTCCCTACCTGTCGGGGCTACAAGTATCTTCTAACCCTTATAGATCGTTACTCTCACTATATTTGGGCTTTTCCACTCAAGGACGCGGCCAAAGAAACAATTGTCCAGACTTTGATAAACCAGCTCATCCCCCACTGTGGAATTCCCAGCCGAATTGTTTCAGATAACGGAGCCAACTTTACTTCACATTTATTTGAGAGTGTGTGTAAGCTGTTGGGGATCGTCCACTCCACAACCAGTACATATAATTGTCAAAGTAATGGAAAAGTAGAGATGGTAAATAAGATGATTGTCAACAGTCTTCGGACGATGTTAGCAGAGCCTGCCATGAGAACACAAGATTGGTTAAGCGTCCTTCCCTTTGTATTATTCTCACTCCGGCTCGCTCCCATCTCCGAGAGTGGTATCACCCCAAGTAAGCTAGTCTACGGCCAGAACATCAACATACCGGACGGTCTTATCAGCACTACCGCCTCCGAGGGACCAAAATCATACGATACTTACATTGAAAGACTAACTGAGTTAATGGCCAAACCATTAACGCAAAAAACAAACATATTTATGCCCAAGAATCTGAAAGAAGCTCGATTTCTACTTGTGAAGAGTCAACAATACAACGTAGGAAAGTTATCGGCGAAATACCACGGCCCCTATCGTGTAATAAAGATCACCAACAGCAATGCGCACATCATAAAGGATAATAAAGTCGTCGTAGAAAGCTTAAGAAATGTTAAAATATTCTACGAACCTGTACTCACTCCTTCAGTCCCAAAACAAAACTCGTAAGGAACAGAAACGTAATGGAAGTGAATGAGGAACAAATGGGAGTATCTCTGATGGAAAATAAGAGATAAAGACGGTGATGTGGAAATTAGTACGGTTACAAATGTATTTGTCAAAGAGTATTATGATTCATATATTGTAGTTCTTTCCTCCTTTTCCACGTAGTTATTCCGCTATTCCTTCTATTCCACTTTCCTATGCATTTCATGTAATCATTGAGAGGAGTGTTCTTAGGAACATTTGAATATAATCAAAATCTCAAGCCTCACTTCAGATTTTGAATCAAATGTCCCTGTCACAAACCAGAGGTCACCACAAACCATGGGCTAAAGATCCCATGATTAGAACAATTATGTAAGTCATTAAGCATGCATGACACGACAGGTGACACAGCCATGTGAGAGACTACTTGCCGATCTCGTGTGTACACCTCGCTAGATCTGGTGCCTCTCTTGTAAGTCTATTGTAACAATAGGGTTAATATAGCTTTCCTCCCCCATTGGGGGGAAGGCCAAAATAAGAGGGGAGACGCGGAGGGTGATGCCACCCGAAGCGTCCCTGCCTCATGGTATTTGGATTAGGCTCTCATCCTGAGAGGTAGCTAATAGGGTCTGTGCCTTTTATTAATTAAGTAGTGATTACGAGTGTAATTAATGTAATTATCTACGATTTAATTGTGCATAAATCACCTATCAATCATTGCATTAAACATTTCTTGTCAAATATCTCGATTCTGATTTAATAAAGCAATACACAGAAAATCTCTCATTACTCCAACCGGCAGGTTAAGAGTTGAGTAATTAAGATTTAATAAAAGGGGATCGAGAGCGAGTCTCGATCATTATCCCATAATTATATATATATATATATATATATATATATATATATTATATATATCATGTATAATATATATATACTTAACACTTCTTTATATATATATATGTATATATATCATAAATAATATATATATATATAATAATATATATATATATAATATTATATATATAAAAAATATATATTATATAACTATATATATATATGTAGTAGCCAGCATGTATATATATAACAGCAACCATGCTGCTGTAACCAATATACTATATGCATATAATAGCTATATATATGTAACAACCAGCCAGCAGCAGCCAGCCAGTAGCAGCCAACAGCAACAACATGTATGCTGCTGTAGCTAACAACGCCTTAGCCCTATTGTGTTAGGTTTTCGTTCCCACCACAATAGATGTAATTACTTTACTCTACCAGCACTAATCGGGGTGTGATTCTGCCAAATGTTCGGAAGAGCAGCCACAGAACGATAATGCTCCTCCAAAGTCTACGCCGATCTTCCTTTGTGCTGTGAGAAGCTCAAAGATGGGCGTCTCATAATGTAATTGAAATGCGCAGTGGAATTACTTTGTAGCTGCTCCACCAAGGAGACCTTACTCGTCTTTTGATTTATTCTCACCTTGCTCAGTTTCAGGTATTCCTGAATACTTGATCCTCTGATCCTTTCGTCTTAATTACCGCTTATCTTCTTATTTGCTTGTCTTTAATTTGTTTCCAAGGATTTCCGTTTTCTTCCTTTATTTCCTTTATTTATTTAATTCCTATAAAAATAAGAGAACTGGTATAGTTGTTCTCAACAAGACTTCGGATATAGTCAGAATATCTCAATATTCCATATATAATCAGTTCAACCATTCAAGATGAAGAGTGATCAGAATACTCACCAAATAGCCAGACACAATTTTATTAACTTTTTACTGTATTGACTTACTCAGACGAACAGCAGCGGGCTAATAAGACTCAAAAACATTCATATGTACAAAAAAAATTTGTTTATTAAGTATTAATTAGTTTTACAACCCTATCTATTCTTTTATGTTTTTGTGGGATTTCCCCGAATATATATATGTAAACATGTATATATTCACAAATAGCAAAAAAAATAATAATTTATAAAGATAAAAATGGTATAGATACTTAATAAAAATGAAGAATAAAAATAATATATATATACGTAAATGTTATAATAGAATATTTTCTCTTTGGCACTATGCAGAAAAATTTGCCTGCATTTATATTCCTTTTTCAGAAACTTGCAAAAAATAACTTATTTATATTCCTTTTCAGAAAAACTTGCAGAGAAATTTGCTTGCATTTATATCTTTATAAATGGGGATATGAATGATGGATGAAAATGAAACAGAAAGAGGGGGGATGAAAATGAAGAAAAGGTCTTTTCATTTTCAGAAAGATGAAGTAACTTTGATCTAGACTGGCGGGTACCTTTTTGTCAGTATACTTTGTTATAGACTTTGTTATGGTAGCAAGACACCAAGAATAGTAATAATGATAATAATAATAATAACCATAATAATAATAATAATAATAATAATAATAATAATAATAATAATAATAATAATAATAATAATAATAATAATAATAATAATAATAATAATAATAATAATAATAATAATAATAATTATAATTACTTATCAAGGCAACAATGTACTTTGTACCTTTAACAGAAAACCACAATGTATTTATTGGGTTACCTTAATAGATGCCATGACAGATGTTGTTGGAACTTTTACTATGCGAAGAACGACTAGTCCGTTACTTCGGCTTGATGTTAAGAAAATTTTAGGTCCTGGTTGATAAATCAAAGGAAGTTTGCAGAAATTGCTGGGTTCGAAGATTCTTGTTCTTAATTAGTTCCTCAACCCGTTCCTGTCAATAAAAATTTGGATTTAATAACCATCATACCTTAGTTTCTCTCATCATTAACAGTTTGCATTATATCATCAAGAAGTTTCATTCCCTCCATATAACATTTCTTTTCTTACCCTTTTATAAGGGTAGGGGGAAGTTTTCCTTTCTCGTCTTTAATCTTCCTTCCTTTGATTGAAATTTCTTCGTTTACTTTTATTATTTCTTGTGCTTTTTGTTTCTTACGACGTCTTTGGTTTGTTTTTTTTTTTTTTTTTCTGTATATATATTTCAATTTTCACGATACTGGAAAGAGATGGGGGAGAAAGTAATTTGAAACCCTATCTTATTCCTCCACCGTCAATACTAAGGTTGACACACTATTTCGAAGATCTATCCTTACCTTGGTCTTTTTCTCAAATTCAAAATTTTCTTATTTGGAATCAAAAATCAAAAATAAAATTTCTTTCAATCATCAGTTACTTCCTTCCGGAGTATAAAATTAACAACCTTTCTGTAAGGTATTTCATAAATCAAATTTCAAAAAAAATAAAACATTCTTGGATTAAAAATACATGATGAGGAGGATCTTGTCCCTACTCATCACATATACTCCTAACTCTTCGCTTTACCTCTTCCATCGACAGCTCCTGACCGTAGGCCATCATGAAACCTTGGATTTGTACCAGACTAGTCTGTACTCGTTCTCTAAAAGCGGTCTGAACATCCACGGTTTCAACCAAAGGGACCGATCTTGTGACACTCAGCGCCACAGATGATGTAGAGCTCTGCGACTGATTCGATGTCAGCCGTTGACGCCGCTGATACGGAGTTTCTCTGGGTCTCCTAGTACGTGGACGACCACGTCGCTCTACTAAGACCGCGGATGTTTGACTCACAATATCCGGATCTACATCTCCAAACCGAATCGGGGAATGACTCTAGGGGTAACAGCTTCGCTTGGCACCTCCGGGACAATAGCAGAGTTGTCCGGCACTTGTTGTTCGTGGGAACTTGGCCCCACCTCCGTAGGATCATTAGCCGGTTGCTCCGGAACTGGTGAACTGCTCATTTCCTCACCACTAACCTCACTCACCACTACCATTTCCTCTACTACTTCCACTATCTCTTGGACTATCTCTTGGACAGCCATATCTGGCGTTACTACTGATTCCGGAACTGAGGAAGGTGTTTCTGCCCCTACCAATTTCAACTCCTCGCCGAAATGCCCCAGAACTCGCATTTTTATAAATATCTGCCTGCTCAAATCGCACCCCGGGTGTAATCCATCTCTCAAAAATCCCTGCTCCCCCAGGGTATACACTCTTCCTTCCATAAAATTTTTAACATTGAGCTTGTGACCCGGCAATCCCTTTACAGCATATATAACCGGAAAAGAACTCTTTTGGTGCCATTGTATGGTAGATCTTCGAAGCTGCCGGATGTGAGCATGCATTTTTGTGGCAAATGCAGAATCCTATCCGAATATTCAGGTGCCTGATTGTATATTTCTTGTACCCGTTTTGGATACTTGAGCACCAACTGCCTATTATATTCCACCAAGTCAAGGAATGGTGGTATCCCCAAAATAACTTGCATCTGGGGATTGAGACGAGCACATTTCTGGAAAATCTCGAGAACCTTTGGGCAAAGTCCTCGATTTGAAAGTTGAAATTCGCCGTGTCTACCCAATATCCCTCAGGTCGACTGAATGGCCCCGATACAGGTAACCGCGTCCGGTTATAAGCTTCCGGAATTATCGCAGAAAGCTATCATATGTGTATAGTGAGGAAGCGGCTATCATGTGAACCATATCACTAAACCAAGCCAGCTTTTTCCCCGGGTATGACTCAAAAACTACGGTGGCCCCGGGTTATGCGGTCTTCAGGATCCACCACAGAATATTTAATACCAAAAGTCTATCGCAAGAAAACATATAACTTTATAACCCTTTTGATTAATCTCTTTTAGCCACTTTTTTTCATTTGCTTTAATTCCCCCCATTTAGTTAGAATCCCCAGGTATCTTTATCCCCTCAATCTCAACGTTGATATATCTGTTTAACCCCAAAGTTCAACATCAATTGTTTTTCTTTTCACACAAAAGAGAATTTTTGATCCAATCAGTTCTTCCATTATTTAAAAATTCATTTGAAAAGAATATATATACCTTTACTTTTGTCAGCTTTACGGGCTTTTCATCTGCTTTTTATTTTATGTAGTTTAGTTCTGTATTATGTGTATTTATTATTTAACTAAATCTTTGCATTTATTTTCTCTTTATTGTACGATGTTATGAGTCATGTGTTTGTTTTTTTTTATTTGTATTATTTTTTCTTTATTTATTTCTGTATATTTCCTTTTTACTTTTATTTAGTATTTTGTTGTTATTATATTTTGCAGTTTTAAGTATTTAGTTGCTAAGTATACAGAGTATTTTTCTTTTTGTTATCCCTTTTTAATATTGCTTTCATTATTTTATGTTTTGTTGTTGTATTGTAAATTTATTTTGATTACATGATTTATCATTTGTTTTGTACTACCTATATATATGTATAACTCTATATTACATTATTTGCTAAATTCATTTTGACTAAAATTGTTTTGTGGCCATTTATTATTTAATTATTGTTCAATTCTTCTGGTTATGAGAATATTAAATTTATATCTGTATTTGTTTTTTGTTTTGTTTTTTATTTTTTTTTTTCATAGTTGTGTTTTTATTATTTTTAATTATTGTGTTCTGTTTTCTTTCAGCTCTGTATCCTTTTCCCAGGAAGACTAGCAGAGGTAAGTGTGACCTATTAACCCTGTCAGATAGAAGATTTATATGGACATCACTTTCTGTTTCTTTTTGTGATTCTAATTCAATAATCTCTTTTTAAATAAGTCATTAATAAACCAGACCTTCAGGCTGACAAGTCATCACAGGGAAGGGTTTCAGCAGCATTAATCACAACCACATTTTACGTAATTTTCAGACTGCCTCTTTACAAGCCAAGAGGCCAAACCCCACTACTGGGAGTGTAAGAATATCCTTCAATTACAATTCTTCAAACACTTTATTATTTGGTAAGGATTCCCTAAAATCCTCTTGTGGAGCTTGCAATGACTCCCAATTGCCTCGCCTATCAAATCGAATTGCATCCCATTGTGAAATATTCATTGTAATAATCTTCTTCTTCTTCAATGATT
>JABUQX010057166.1:0-51826 GCA_015478945.1 Trachelipus rathkii | reverse complement strand
ATTGAATATATTTTCTTTTTACATAATTGGACCTATTGAATATAAATAGCCCTAGTCCTTCGAGTTTTTTGCCCATCTCACACAGCATCTAATTGAAAGGAGGCGAAAATGTTATGGAAGAATTTCAATATTCCTGCTAATAAAATTCTGTTATAGTAAGGGATAACGCAACACCTAATATGCGTGCAGAGAAGTTACACACAGCAGAGATTCGCATTTATTACCTTGCCCTTTTTCACTACTATGCACAATACATTCGTCAATGATGCCATATTTGAACAAAGAGGAGTGCCAAAAAAATTAATATTCCATATGCCCAAAGAAATCGATAGTCATGGTTTTTAATCACTCGCCTCAAGCTATTGCCAAGTTTGAAGAATATCAAGAAACTAAATTTAATTTACCAACACACAGATTTATTCAGGATAAACAACCAGATGTAATAGCCAGTAATCATATGCTTTCAAATTGTTGCAACAAAAGCGGCCTTTATTTTCGATATTGCAGTCGCATCATTCAAACAGATGCCATTAGAAACGCGAAGTGAGTTCTTAAAAATTGCCAAAAATACTTATTAAAAATTTTGTTGATTGTAGAAATTTATTGAGCCACAAAGAGTATCAATGGCATCCGGCAATAATCCAAATATGAAGAGGCATTTTCAGTTTTTTGAAAGGTACAGAAACAAGGAAGCTATTTGAGGACTTTGGGCTCTACATGCTATCGAGCATTGAACAAATTCGAGCTAAAAGATGATTAGCACTTTACGTTTACTTGAAAGAATCTTGTGTTGCCCCTACCTATCTTGATCCACGCACTTAAAAAACTACATTCCGTTTTTTGAGGTCAATCACGAATCGTCTTATGCGCGCCACAAGGGAAGCTGTATTCATTAAGCATGGAATTCGAACAATATGTGGTTGTTTTTTAAGCCAGCAAGGAAAACAGTTGTCCACATACTTTAAAACGAATCTTTCAGATTTTTACTTTATCAACAAGAAAGATTAAATCGAAATGATACTGAAAATAGTAGTTTTAACTTCAGTTTTGAAAGTGTTTTTTTTTTTGAATTTAAGAAAAAAAACTTTTAAAAAAGCAAAGAAACTCACTTGGCGAAGGAACTTCCAAAACATTATTGAAAAAATTGACACACACATAGATAATGTTAGAAATCAGGCCAATTAAAATATTGAAAACTTATTAAAAATTTCAGAAAGCTCCCTTACACGATAGTGGTCATCGATAATTTGGTAGCATTTGGGTGTCCTTGCCTAGAAAAAAAAAATATTTTTCAAGTCTCCCCCTTTCCGTGGAAAGCTGAAAGACTCTCGAATTCAAGGACAAGTCTATTCTCCTAAAAAGAATCGGAATGCAGCCAGAAACGGCAGAGATTTGGTTAATGTTTTCATGGAACTACAATTTAAGAGTCATGCCATTTTGACTACAACTAATAAGTGGCATAATTTTGCCTTCAAGCCTCTTAACTTTTAGATAAATTAAGAAAGCGACATTTTTTTTTAAAACAAAAAATGACACAAATTAGTCCACTTTATTGTAAGATTTTGTAAAAAGGGGTGTTGAAAATCTGGCTTAATAAATAAAAGGTAAAAGTAATAATTTATTTCTTTAGCAAAGTTTAAAATGTTATAGTAACACTAATTTTTTTTAAGTTTTAAATTTTCTAAATAGAATATTTTTAAACATTGAGGCATTATATACCTATGATATACCATATATATATATTTTGTTAATGTGTGGTGCTAAGTGGTATTAGATAATACCAAAGGGGTGGGCGGAAGGCGAGAGGAGGTGGTGGATTGCCAACATATACTTCTTGATAAAAATATTTGTGGTGTGTGTGTGGTTTAAATAAATAACTTGCGATTAACAACTAAATAGGAAATATAAAGCTGTCTTACTTTAAATAATTACGGCAACTTGTTAAATCATGCTTAGGACGGTGTGGGTGGCGGGGTGCGGGTCGGTGTTGGTGGGGTTGTCCCTACCAAGATTATTACCCAAACAGTTCCTGGCCAGGCTCTACACTCGAACATTAATAGATCGGATAATTCAGAGAATACCTTCTTGATGAATCACAAGGATAGACCCAAGTTACAATGATGATAGTTTCAAAATCAATATTCGACCTTCAGAAGATTATTGCCACTGTTCCTTTATTTTAACTTAAGGAATTTCAATTAGAGTGTAAAAGTATTTTCAAATTATTTTCCCAACATAAACATAGGTTTGGGATGTACAGCACTATAGCCTAATTTAAGCAGAACTTGCACTTTTATATGATGTAACAAGTTTTTAAAGATTGATATAAACGATAACTTTTTTTAGACCGATGCGTCACAGTACTCTTATCCTTGTTTTTTAATAATATAATGATCAAGGAGGTTGCGCTGATACATATATGGCCCTTGTCAATTGGATGATTAAATATTACAGGGAAACAATTGAATACGTTTCTACTAAATTTAAGTATAATTTATAATCATTTTAAAAATGATAAAGTTAATAAATAATTATATTATTAACTAACAATATGAAGTTTTTAATTATAATTCTTAACAATTCCCGCAGAGAGAGATTGTAGCTTGGCGCCTACAATGACTATGAATTTAATGAGTCTAGAGTTGGACTTGAATGCAGCTTGTACACTTTAGGCTGCTTGACGGTTAGGTCATAGCCAACACTGACTCGAGTCTCAGCCTGCTTTTTATCACGATTATTTGATTTATTTGATCATTAGAGACTTGTATCTATTATTTAAGCGACAATGTCTAATGGAATAACAAATATAGCTTATTGAATGTGGTATAATATTTGTCATTACTTTTTTATATTTTACAGTTTTATTTTGTTTTATTGTCATAACCAGATTACAACTTCCATAAATCTACCCATCATCCCAGAAGGATCGAGGCTTTAGATGGATTTTATTGAGCACTTATATCATTTACTTGATTTTTATTTTCCAAGAGATTTGGCAGTATATCTTCAGTCATAGCATCCTTAGATGTAATAGGTAAGCCAATCGATAACCAGTAGTTGGTTTTAAATGTTAAATAATGGCTCCTTGAGAGTTATCAAGAGGCCTTTCTAAAGAACCCTGTTCAGGTTCCTTCCAGACTTCCTTTGCCATCCTTTAAACATAAGAGATAGTAGATTACAATATCAAACGACATTGAAGACGTTAGGAGTTAGTGGTTTCCAGAGATCACTAGCCTTCTTGACTCTAATGTGAGAGCCTGCCTCTGTTCAATAGCATTTTTTATAAAGACAAAGTTGTTTAAAGTTTCGCAATCTTAACCTTCCCTACATAACTTTACTATACATAAAACTATTCAAAGTCCGTATTTGCGCGCTCATAAAAAGACGCGCCCACCAAGCCTGAATAATGGGAATAACGAATGATGGCCTTATATTGTAATTTTGACGTTCATCCCTGACATTACATTGGACCCAGAGCCCTGACAGATTGTCTGCGCCCAGCCCCCACCTTACGAATGTTCTAGCGTCTATCAGAGTTAAAGGAAATCTGCCGGGATAGTATATGCGTTACAACCTTTGAAAAGGCTAGTAAAATTTGGTCACACCCATGTCAGGGACGAGTTTCTAAGGATGCAAGTTGATCTAACATTACAAGACATTGAATAATAGGTAAAACATCTTGCTCCGTCATCTTGATTTTTATGACTTTTGGTACCTCTGGTTTTGGTAGTGCTCATTAGTCACATATTATGACCAGTAAAGTCAGATGCCTGTGATTAAAAGGCACACTAATTCATATTGATGTTTAGGGATGTCAGTGCACTTAGGATATTAAAAGCAGCACATTTGATTTATTTGCATAACATACAGATGATTTAAGACCTTTTGATTGGCCTTATGCGTAGCTTTGTGGAATCCAGGAACCTTGGTTTCTAATTATAATTTAACCTGCAGTATCTAAATCCCAATGCCTGCCATTTTTTTATTGAGCCTTCGAATTAATAAGTTGGTGAACGTGGTGGTATACTTGACAAAAGGTAGTTTTTTATATCATAATTAAACTATGTACATTTAGGATATGTCTACCTTTGATCTTTAAATGTCTATCACCAGTCCAAAAGATAAATTTATGTTATTAACTAGGTTAGGTATTGCACCCTTTTGATCCGATTTTAAAATTTTAAGATTTGTTATGAAGAGCTTTGTACTTTTTGATCAAAAATCTAAGATCATTTTGCAAGGGTCTTTCTTAGTAATTTTGCTTAGAAAATAAAAATAACAGTTATATTTTAATTACTTTTTCAAATTTACTAAATTGTAACATCATTCAATATATTTACATCAATATTATTTGTTTATAATTACATTGTATTAAATTTAATGTAGCAAATTACTAAATTCTGGAGAAAGTGAAAGCATTAGAAATTTTGGCCACCTCTCCAGATCCTTACAAAGCCACTCTGGACCATGTTTCCACATATTTAAATTTTTCGCAAATTGTTTAAAAGTTCAACCCCTGGTCAAAAGGTCTGCTGGGTTTTGAGCAGTTTGCACAAAGTTAAAAATAATTTTTAGTTTATATTTACTTCTGATGTCATCACACAAAGTGATAACATCTTTTAACCTGTTATTAACATACTTAGCCATGACCTTGGTTTCACCTGTCAAAAGCCAATTAAGAACTACTTGTGAGTCACACCTATTATTTACATATTCAAAGAATGATGCGTTAAATAAGAGTCTAAAATAGTGGATATTGCATGTAAAGCTAAAAGGACTGCTAATAGTTCTAAGGTGGAATACTATGGTCTTTTTAACAGTGTTACTCTTGGCGCTTGGCAAAACAAAAGAGTTATTTTTTCTTCACTTGAAACCATATGCCAACAAACCGCATAAATTTGAGCAGAACTGTACAAACTGATATTCAGACCATAGGATTCCACTTCCTTCACAACTTGAGTGGAAAACCTCAATCTTACTTCAATGTTTCATTTAATCCTGTCCTTAGTTGTACCCCATTCAGCTCAACACTTTCCCCAGAGTAATTTTTCATGCCCACCTTTTTTAGCTTTCCCCAAAACCACATTCTTTTTATTCATTAACAACTTGCCTCTTACGGGTTAATAGGTATGTAAGTACCTAAAGGAGTCAAAGAAACTTGGAAGTATTCAGAGTATCTGATCGGCTTTGTGACTACACGAAGACTCCTATAACTTACCTGCATGACACATGCAAGGCAATTCTGTTCTTTAAATTGCATTTAGTACCCAGCCAGCCTCTTTCTAGCTATTTTCCATGGCCCTCCAATACCTACCATGCCATTGCTCATACTCATCACCAGAACGTGCCTCAG
Organism: Trachelipus rathkii; assembly: GCA_015478945.1. Lineage (NCBI taxonomy): Eukaryota > Metazoa > Arthropoda > Malacostraca > Isopoda > Trachelipodidae > Trachelipus > Trachelipus rathkii. The sequence goes on along the minus strand of JABUQX010057166.1, from coordinate 46,473 downwards.
CAATTTACTAGTCCAAAGCAGGCCAAGTCTCAAACCCACCCCTGGTTGCATTCTTTCAAAAAGCTACGGGATAGCGTTAACAACTTTTCATTCCCTTGGCAGATCTATTGCCTGTAAAAATCAGCGTTGTCTACATAAAAAATTAGAAGAACAAGAGTCTATCCCTAACTTATCATCAGCGGAACTTCTTCCTAGTGATGTATAATATAATGCCGAGAATGGAAAGGGGACGCTGTGTATAACGAAACATGTAAAGTTTTAAACCTGAAAGGAGAATAATTAATCATTCTGATACCATTAAAAAACGAATTATGTTTTTGTCTATCGTCTCTTTAAGATTTGAATAGACAAAAAGGCTTGTTAATGATCAACTAAGGACAACATAGATTATTAAGCTTCTAAATACTAAAAGTAATTTTAAAAGGAGAGTGGAAGGAGAGGGCGAGGCAGGCGGGTCATTAAATCTAAAACCAGCATAGAAGCGCTGATTCAGGGAAAAAAAAATAAAAAAAAAAAAAAAAAAAACGAAAAATGGGCTGTCTATTAGATATTTAAAGAGCAATTAAGAGCAGGTCTTCTTAGTGTGTGATTGCCTGCCCTCACTTCTTATTATAGCGTTGTGAGGGTAGAATATATAATCAACATCTCTTAAGATTTAGGAATATTTATTTATTAAATTTATTATCTTGCAAATATTGAAAAAAATGATTATTTATAACGTTTCTACAAGTCTTTTGCTTAGAGAAAGGAATAAGACTCTAATTCGAATACGTTCTCAAAAGGGAAAGTATCAAGAATTTTGAAGCAGACATTTTTAATTTTTATTTCTTCGTATCAAGGGAAGTTTGACATAAATAATTGACACATCGCTTGGAACAGAAAATATCCATTTCTAAAACTTTTGTTAGATCATGATCTCATCATAAGAGGCTAGACATTATACTCTTTAAAGTAGAATACCAACAGCTTCCAGGCGACAAGCCAAATATTCAAGTCCATAGTTCTACCGTTCAGACATCATACTAATATTATGCAAAGCGGTGAAAATAACTTTGTTAATAGGATTCTAAAATCAACATTTACAATGGTTTCATTTACTAAAGCAGCAGACTCCTCCTCTCCTATCAATGGAGATTGCATATTCACTTTACTATTCTATGATTTTGATTTCTTGCTTAAAAACATTTTTGAACATATTTTGAAAATATTGAATTCAGCAATTTGTTAAACAACTTCCAAAAATATATATTAACATAAATTTAAAAGAAGGAAGAAATTGAATTATGTCTGTGGCCTAATAAACAATCTATGTCAAACATATCATGGTCTCCACTGTCATAAAAGAAAGACTCAGCCTAAAGGAATACCATTTTTCTTAAATTTTCAACCATTTCTGAAGACCGTGCAATTCTATAATTGAAAATTTAAATCAAATTAGTCGAAATGAGGAACAGGCATGCCCCTAAAAACTTCTCCGATCATTAGGTGTAAACCAATAACCTTGCATGAAAAATTCGCTGTTTTGCAACCAATTGAAAGTTTGATATTGCTTTCTCTAAATTATTACATTAGTCAAAATATTAATTAACCTGTCATCGAGCATTGTTTAGATATGGTACGAGCGTTGATACATGGATCTTTATTGTCCTTTACTGTAACATTTTTGTGCGCTTTAAAGAGTTGAAACGCGAATTGTTGGCAACAATACACTTGTATCCACATTTTTTGGAACTATATACATAGGGCTAGCAGACTCATTTGCCCCTCATTTGGTGATATCATTGCCCGGAACAAAAAGTGTTATATTGGGAATTAGCTTTACACTTAAAACAAATTAAATTCTAATTCTATTTTTAATACCATAACATTTTTCAGGCACATGACCCAAAACTCCACAATGATGACACATGTTTAGCTCTTTGGCAAGTTTTATACGCTGAGGCACATGGGAAATTAGGCCAAAAAATAGAGAGGAATGATTTTTTAATCTGACATAGACTACAAAGTTTCTCAACGCTAGTATATTGAGTTTTTAATTTATTATTTTACATACATTTTTAGCCATCTTTACTATTCATTGACAGTTTGTAAATTTTTGAAGAGCGCAGTAGATTGTAGGAGATTTAGCGTAGCTTGAAAAACTTTAATAATTATTTAGCTTTGGTCAGATACATCTTCCTACTTGACTGGCGGACAAAACTACTTAAAGCCCATTAATAAGCCTCATATAATGCAATCAAAAATTGGACACTGTAGCAAATAGGATTTAATTTTGTATTTTATGTAAGTAATTCACGCTTCGTAAAACACTTTACGGCCAATTTTTAATATTATATTACTCGAAGCAGATAGACTCCAGGTGTATCAGCTTCTAAAAGTCTACTTCATAACTCTTTAAGTTCATAAATCATTGACCTAAGTTCATTTAAATACACTTTCAATTTTCAAAAAGCCTTCATATAGCCCTTCATCCTTAGATCATAAATCTTAATTTATATTATTCAGTTAATATGAAAGGCCAACTTCAGAACATTTTTCTCTTGAATAACCTTGAAGGCTATGTCATAGTTTTCATCGGTAATAGACAGATGGCTTACCTTACCCTTAAATGCAGTACAACTTTAAAAAACTAATTAATAAGTAAGCCTTCTGAATTGTAAATTGCTCTTACCGATTAAATTATGAAATTATTAAGGAAATTGCGAAAAAAAGTAATTTATTGCTTTCCAATCCAGTCAAAAACTTTACGCCCAGCTGCAAACTGAGGCAGTTGCTAGAATAATTATATTACCTTATGTTAATTAAATCCAAAAAATTATCAGTATTTACACTCTCATTATATTTTTACATTTCTTAGGAAAATTATTTTCTTAAGGCAATAACTCAGACTGACCAAATGCAAAATACGGCTATCTATTGACTTCAAGCTCGAGAATATAAAATAAGAAGGATCTAATTATCTACATTATTATCAGACCAACATATGAACAAGATATTCATCATCCAAATTTTAATAAGAAGTAGAATTCTTTCTCAATACTCAGTATTTCAGCTCTAAACTAGAGGATAATTTTAGATGTATTTTAATGACCAAAGCGCAGTACCAAAAAAAATATGCAATTTTAGATAGGAAATAGCTCTTTTTTTTCTTTTCAAGGCTCGTTTACAGAAAGCACTTTACAAGAGCTTAAAGTTGGCTTCTCTTCATCAGAGTTAAAGCCCATAATTTTGATTAGGTATATCAAGTTAGCCTATAATAATACCCACTTTATAATTTTCTAAATACTTACTTACCTTTAATATTAATAATTTTCTTAACCAATAAATGAAGATCCAAATTCAGATTGAATTGCTGGAGACAGCTTTATGAATTTTAATAGCCTATAGGCTATTGCCAGCATGTACTACTTGCCTAAACAAACTTAATTTCTAATTTTAGCATAAATTTTGCTTTATTCTGAGATGATTATTACAAACTATCCTATCACCAATTACTAGACACTACACTTTTTCATAACTATATTTACAACTGTTAAATGCTTAAATTTGCATTCCTTTGTACACAAAATTTCACACATTATTTACATTCAGCCTTCGAGAATAATTTATAATATCGTATGTAATCGACATATCGATACATACTCGATACAATATCGAACAGCGCAATAATCGCGCCAGCTAGCGATGATTGAAATATCCGTATCTTTCCTAAGGAAAAACAATTACGTCCAGTATAAATATGACATACTTTCTACTATGAATCGGTAACTGCAATTTTTCGAATACGAAAATTGAACATTGTAAACATATTAAGAAAGTTCTGATTTGCTGTAATGTTAACTTTGCTAAGTTATAAATCATGGTCAAACTCAGCAAAATAGAACATATCCTCATTGAATGAAATAATTTAAATAATAAACTGAATTAAAAGCTAATAAGGCAAATATAAAAGTGTCGTTACCTTAATAAGATAATTACTGGCAAGCTTGTAATATGCTTGGACACCTATCCAATTTAATTTGGCCCAAACAGGCTTCTGGCCGGCCTCTACCTCGAAATCAATAAATAGATCTTGACAAGAGATCCTTTGCATTGAATCACAAGATAGGAGCAATTAATGATGTAGTTTCAAAAATTAATTTGACCTTCAGAACGATATTGGACTCTGTTTCTTTATTTTAAACTTACAGCCGAAGTTCAATTAGCAATAAAAGGTATTTCAAATATTTCCAACATAACTAGGTTTGGTATTACAAGCCACTATAGCCATAAATTTAAGCAGAATTGACAAACGTTTTAATATGGTTAAACAATTTAAAAAGTGATGATAAACACACAATTACAACCTCTTTTGAACGGATGGTACACTAGCTTACGTTCCTTGTTTATTCAGTTATAACGTAATATGATCAAAGAGAGGTTGCCGAATAATATGCGCCTTGCTCAACTTGGCTTAACATATTTACAGGGAACAATTGCAATAACGGTTGTCTACTAAAATTTAAGCTTCTCTGTATAATAAAAATAATAAGCTTAATAAATATAATAATATATAACACATAATATATAATATATTTACATATAATAATTTAAAATATATATATATACATATAAGTATATATATATATTATCTTTATTAATATATATATATAGTATATATATATTATATACTATATATATATATATATATATATATACGGTTAATAATAAGTAGATATATATAATATATATATATATATTATATATATTACTATATAATATATACGCGGTATATATATGATATATTATATATATACATTATAATACTATAACTTAAATTGGAATTTTAATCTGAAATTGGATCGCACGCGGCTGGAATTTGCGGAACTCGTCCATCACTGAAGTTAATATGGTAATACCAATATAATTATAAGTTATTATATATTATTATATATAATATATATTATATATTTATCATATATATATTATATATATTAAGAATCAGAAAATTATAGATATATATTACTACTCTAGACTAGATAATGTAACACCTAATATAATAAAATATTATATATCGTAAGTGTCAAGCTTCCGTTGATTTTGCCCCCGATTTTGCCTAACGTTAGGCTTACCCGGATTTTGTGTGAGTGTACAAAGCCGACACAAGGCAAGAAAAACCGGAGGAATCTAAGGAAGATTGATGAGAAAGAAAAGAAAAGAGACATAGGAAGGGAGAATGAGGATAGGCTTGAAGGGGAAGGGGGAAGGACACTGGTAATGTGGAAGAAAAAGTCTGGCGGTGATTGATACGTGGGGCAAGCATGATGTGCAAAGAAACGAATAGAGACGAGATTGGAACGAAATGACAAAGGAATAAGGGAATAGTGACGGAAAGTAGAATAGGAGAAAACAGGGAATCAGGAACGAGCGGGTACGCAGTAGGCCACACACCAAAAATGCAAGCTACCACTCCCGCAGACGGCGGGATACCAACACGCACCACCGGGATAGTGAACGCAAGAGCCCGGCACAACATACGCAAAACAGGAACGAGCCGCCGACGCCCACGAAAACCAACATACACACGAACCCACTCAAGCACATAAACCAAGTAAACAAAACGAGACCACCACCAGAAAACCTCAAACTAACAACGACCCGCACTACCATACTCGACAAACCGCCGAAACGATAATATAGATTATAGCTATCAGAGCAAGGAACACGCGCGCCGTACTCAACGGCAAAGCCACCAAAGAAACCTGACATACGAGTCTAATAAGAACGACCGCGCACGACCCCACATACCAGCCCTAAACGACTGAGCCCAAACTAAACCAATACACAATTACAGCCAAACAAACACGAGCCTACAAAGAGAAAAAACGCAGACGGCTCACACCATTACATCGCACAAACGCACCTGAAGTGACGTGGCAGCCCACTATACCTGCGGGACGGAAAGACGACAGAGAACCTGTCCAGTGACATTTCATATAAGGCTAGAGAGAGGACCCGCCACAGCCGGCAAGACAAGTAGACCACAGCCACCGGGAACAACGGATCGAGGCGCACTGAGCGAAGAGACAGCGCGTGACACGAGGCAGAAACCCAGGCAACCTGCAGCGGAGAGGCCGAGAAGGAAGGAAAGTGCAGCGCAGGACACCGAGACGCCATCAGGGGGCGACTAGGCGCGGAAAGCATAGCGAGGAGAGGAAAAGAGGCCAAAGGTAGGAGAGGGATGAATAAAACCGTCAGTGCACTCGGAACCACGCCAAGCCTCGTACACACACGCCCCGGAGACAATAGAACACAAAGCCGAACCCACCACCAAACTCAGACCACCAGTGAGCAACGGGCTAAACGACGGCTAGAAGACCCACGAAAAAAGCCGAGACTAGGATAAACCAAGCCTATACAATCAGTGGCTGACCCGTCCAGCTCAACAGGGCGGAGGTAAAAACCCAAAAAAAAGTGGAGGGTTAGATGTGAAGGACGCTCAGATGATACACGGAGGGGTCTACATAGTAACGGGTCCCCGAGTGATACGCTAAAAAAAAAGCATCAGATGACGATAGGAGCGTGAAGCAGACGATTCACAATATATCCTGGCCTCCCCCATCGTGCAGCAGGAAAAGAGGGCAAGAGAAATGGGAAGCCCGGCGCGACGACAAGAAAGGCACCAGGGACAGCCCCGCAGGGCAAGCGGGCCAAAGGCGATGCGTAGGTAGCCACAAACTGGAAGCCAGGAAAGCCAACAAGCAGGAGAACCCGAACGGAACACGGACGGTGGCGCAAGGTACAGGCAGCCCCTGAAACGACCGATAAATACTGCACCACAGAACGCCAGGCAAGGACCAACGAGGCGGGCCAACACAACGAAAGCACCCACAAAACAAGCCGCGGCCAGGCCATCCAACAAAAAAAGACACCACATCACCGGCGAGCGAGACAGAACCCTCCTCACATCCAACATACAACAACCCTACCACCACCCACCAAAAACAACCACAACCACAACAACAAAAACCACAGACAACGAATTAATTATAATATATAACGATATATATACTACGTATATATTACTAAAAAATATACTTATCATATATATATATATATACTAATATTATATATATTCTTACTTCGTTCATTCACCTTCGCTCTTTGCCCCAAGAATTGAACCAAAGGCCAGGTAAGGTGCTATGTAAAGCCCATCGAGAAAAGAAAAGCAGCTAGGAGAACATGACAAACGTCGAAAAGACAAGCCCAGCCTACCGCCCCTCTGTAACAATTTAATTAGTGGAGTCGGTCACAGACGAAAAATCCACCATAGAGCATAGCATAGGACCGCGACGGACCTCACTATGGAAATGCGTCAATTACAGGCGCTTCAAATCCCCTGGCCAGGGTGGGCCACAACCAATGCCACCGGATACAAAACCCGCCATTCTCCCTATCTACTGCACCTTTATTCTACGCACTTTGCACAAACTCACAGTTTCTCCTCTCAGACATTCGATTCACCGACTCGATCCACTTTACTCTCTCGGTCTTCCAGCCCGGATCGGTTCTCCAAACACTTTCCACGGTATACATCCGCTTAACCAAGGCCGAATTTCCTTCCATCTTTGCCACATGACCAAACCATCTAAGCATACTTTCATATTATTCTCTCATTTCACCCTTCTTCACACCAAACAACAACTCTTCTAATACGTTCAGTCTCGGACTCTTATTTAATTCTTTTCCAACCTAGCATGCCCCTAAGATTGTCATCTGAACACATTGAAACTGATGGAATCCTATACTTCTTATTCCAGACCATAGATACATTACTACCATACAAATAACACAGGTAACAACATACCCATCATGTAAGATCTAGCCGCACTCAAGACTTATAGTCCTTTACATTCACCACGATTTAATGTGCACCAGCCAGCACTTCTGCCGAGATTCATCAATTTCCTACTACACTCTTGATCATCCGTTCCCTTCTCACGTCCAACAATACCCTAAATATATCGATCAAACTCAGACACCTTGTCCAGCCTGCCTTATCATCTAACATAAAGCTTCCACACCTGAGGACTGTCCTCAATCACAAATCATAACCTACTCTTCGATCTACGTTTAACTCTATCAACTACGTCCTATCGTCGCATAAAGGGAGCACCAAACAGAATGAAGTATACTTGTAACAATGTCACTAAACCCAAGAGCAAAAAGAGTAACACTAAGAATACTTCCCAGCGGAACCCATCATCCACAACAAATAATGCCTAGACAAGGTGATACAGCAACGAACCTGAATGATTCTGCTTGACATGAGGGCCTACAGAAACAGAGGGAGCAGACCCCTTTGGTCCAAGGAGTGTAGTTTTCCCAAATAGCTAGACATCCAAATGTAATCGTATGCCTTCTCAAGATCGAAGAACACCGTTAAGACAATTTTGTTGGTAGAAGAGGACTCGCGGATGTCATGGTCTAATCGAAAAAGGGGTTCTAGAGTGGAACGGTGTCTGCAAAATGCAAGCTGGAGAAGAAAAAGCGCCAAGTTTTTATAACGTGGAGAGAAGGCGGTTTGCTACCATTCTCTCCGTAACCTTGCAGGTATGTCAAGTTAGAGCGAAGGGTCTTTGGTCGTTTTCCAGAGTCGTGCCCTTCCCAGGTTTAGGAATGAGAACAATGTAAGCGGTTGACCATGAAGGGAGGAAGACGCCCTCCACCCATATTCGATTATAAAAACTCAGGAGGAAGGCCAAAGCAGATGGATGAAGATGACGGATCATCTGATAAGAGACGCCCTCCGGTCCAGGTACCCTATCCTTACACATCTCAAGGGGCTCACGGAATTCAGTTAGCGCAAACAGGTGATCATAAAATGAGTCTTTATCTGGTGGTACAGCCTGACCATGAAGCTTGTGGAATGGTTTCCAGTGTCGAGATGTGCTAGAGCAGGTCCCACTGTGGTAGCCTAGTTCATCAGCTACCACTCCTGGGGAGGTGATGACATCGGAAGAGAGCGGGCCGTAACTGCGGGTTGCAGGTGGGTCCCTATATTGCGAATAATTCATTCATAGCTACCCGCGATATGTTAACTCCCATTATACACTTGTATCATGTGGTATTCCTATTCTGGAGTTGGTACGAATTTCGAGCATTGATAACTGGTTAAGAGAGAGGGACATCCTATCAAGATATGGTGGACTGAGGGAAGTGTATGGACAAGGGAGTGTTCTTCCGTGCTGACCCCGCCATCGATCAACTATATTCTCTATGCCTCAATACTAGCGAGATATCTTATCGACGTGCAGTGTTTGCTTGTTGGTGAACTTCAATCGGGATGTACAATTCTATGCTAACAGCATTATCTTGATTACAATTTTATTATCGCTCATTCTGACTTCTCCTAACTATCAGTCCCTTATTTTAGCTCCATCATATGCAATTCTGTGCTCTATCTCTAATGTAGCTAAACTTCAACTCTCACTATCTTTGATTGACCCATTCATCTAATCCTCATTCCCTTCTTCTTCAGCTCACGCCCCTACGTGATTAATCCGCCGCCTCAGAGGCTTCTCTGGTATGCTTCTATACTGTCCTATTCTATACAGAATCTCGACAGTGCAGTCTCGCTCTTGAAGTCTCAATCCAAAGCATTGTAGCGACAGCTCTTCGGATATGGCACGCGCACTGCTCTCCAAGCTCACCTCTTGTTTCTCCTTCCTCATTAATTACATAGTCTAGTCTTGTAATTTTAACTCGCTACAAATATCGACATTGTTTGATTAGTTGGGAGTGACTTTCTTATTTCGTCAATATGTAATGAGCATCTTTCCTCAGGCTTACTATCACTATTCTCTAAATTTATATTCTTGTCTTATTTCATTTCACATGATCTTCTCGCGCTCTGCACCATTTCTAACTCGATCCAACTCATATGCCAGACTGACTCGACCCTTTCATTCTATTACTCATTTCAATCCTTGCTCCTTCTTTTACTAATAGAATTGACTCTCGTCTTATCTTTCGATTCTATATGTTCTCGCTATCTTAAATATCTTCTGGGTTTTCTCATACCTTGGTGAAATTTTAATTCTTTAAAAAAACCCAACTTTTACAAAATCTCCCTCTCTAGACACCTTCTAACTTTCCATCTCTTCGACAGGTATCTTGTCTACTCCTGTCGGACAATCTATAAACATTCCTTGCCTTAACACTTAAACAAAAATGTCTTGGAAACCTCACGATCACAAACGGGTTGCTAAGGCTAGCCTCAAAGAAAACTGGCAGTTTTGATTAGACTAGCGTGAGACTTTTTTTCCAAACAGCTTATACAAGAGAGGTTCTCATCCGCCCTTTGAATGTATGTATGGCAGTTTAACTGCTCTCACAATCTGGGGGGAATGGGATCAGGTATATACGGGCTTTTGCGATAAGGGTCGAGTCAAAGGCAAAAAGCTTATTAAAACTGCTCAGGTACTTTCCAGCTTCACTTCCGCCTGCTATCTTTGCGGCGCGAATTGTTGGTGCTTTACTCTTTTTCTACTCAATTGGATTCTCATTCGCGAGGAGAAAGTGCTCTCTCGAGCCTTGTTTCTCGGTCACTTTTGCATCTCAGCCGTGCTACCACCTTACGAACGCTATACCTCGTAGCAAAAAGTGATTGCTGTGTCGCACATTGATTTGTTAGCTGTTGATATTAGCAATATCTTACCAGACTACGCTGTCGCTCTGTCCTCCAGGTCCCTTCCTTTCGTATACTTCTGGCTCCACTCATCCTAGTATCTCTCCCATAATGTGGACGATCTCTCTTTTTCACTTCTGTTGAGCATTTCACTCCTCTCCAAATCTCTAATCTCCTACGCTGTCCTGTAGCGATCCTCGCATCGTCGCTTTGCTGTTAGTTGAATTTTGCCTGCGTTCAACAACCCCCTCTTGAATAGGACTTGGACGCTCGAGTGCTCGTTGATGTGTAAACTGACAAATCCTCAAGAATAAATATAATAATTTTCTCATTACCTCGACATAAGGTACCGGTTTTGATATATATGCACTCGATTCCGCGAAGTCTCTCGCTTTACCACATGGTCGTCTATTACACTGACGGTTTCTTGCGGTGCAACACTGTCAGAAGACATTCGTCCCTTTAGGGGTTTCACAGACAGCTTATCGCAATTGTGTCGTTTGTTATCCATCATCTTTATAGCAGATCTCGTAAAGTACCTTTTTCAGGAGGGCGTAGTAGTTCGGCTTGAAGGGATATATCACCAATTTCCCCCATGAGTTATCCTTGCCAGGGAAGAAATGTTGACTAGGACATTCGGGTAAGTCTGTGCCACCTGAGCGTAGCTCTATCAGCTTGCTTGTTAGCCATCCCACAAACCCACATACCGCAAAACCCCTAACTTGTGAGAGGCGGGAATTCAAATAAAAATACTTCAAAGCTTTCATCAGAGTTATGAGAGCTCTCTTAGAGGTACTTGTGCATGTAAGTTGTTCGTCATAAGTTATTGGTACTAAAGACTTCTCTTATTTCGATACCTATTCTGAACTCAGCAGAACGAATCACCTATTTGAGATCTGAGTGACTATAGTCGTAATGTATTTCCGGTCCTGTTGAGAGTTATAGCAGTTTCTACGAATCGCACAAGACCCGCATCCATCGCGCCACTATAATTCACATCTGCACAATAAAAATAAATGTTGCAATATGACGGTAAGAATGGAACTTGTAATAAGAAAGACTTGCCAATGCTCTTCACTCCCATCTTTTTTCCTGTCTGATTCACTTCAATAAACCTTATGCTAAGCCGACTATGTAAACTTACCAGCAGCAGGGCTGTTTTTATGCCTGAGTGTCAATTCGCTGTGATGTGAAGATAAGTCGGCCATATATGCAGTAAAGTGCTTGTTGAGATTTCGACCTCACTTACAAGAAACACCTGTTAGTGTCCTATAATCTTTAGAAATCGCATATTAAGCGTAACGTCACAATATCGATTATTTCTAGCGACGTGAAATTCGTGTGAGAGATACTACTCTTGAAAACATCCGCCGGTCAAAATGGTGGGGGAAGAGGGATCGTATTGAGAATTGGAATAAAAACCGAATGCCTCTTATATAGTTCCAGAGCCCATCTTCTGTTATTGGAGCATCACTTTCAATCACCTGTATACGGTACTAAATTTTTAAGTACAACATCTTTTTGCTCCCTCCTCAAAGATAGGGGTACGAGTCCAGTCTCCACCTCCAGTCTCCACCTTCAGGCTGTCCTTCGGCGAAAATTGAGAAAGCACGAGCGCAATGTGGCCAGCACTCCTTCATTGGACAGGTCATTGACAGGACATCCAGATTATAGATGAGACAGTCTGGACATCAATATATACTTCAGGCATCAAACATAATCCAATCTCGACCTCATCAAGGATATGAAGAGCCTGAGTTGATTCCTTCAGCTTGAGAACCAGTTCTAGAAGAGAGCTGACGAAGATAATCCAGTGGTCGATGGCAACTCGTTTTAAGGTGATGGATATAGAGGAGGTAGGACAGCCGTTCATCAAAAATCAAGCCTAAAAACAACCTGCGATTCCACCTTGATGGGAGAATGATGGAGAACCAACGCTGTAGGGGTTCCTCTCGACAAACTCCGTCGGATATATCATCCGGAGTGAAAGTTTTGTTAGATTGTCTCCCTAATGGAAGTAATTAGAGAATATAGTCATTGTTTACATATATAAATGTAGACAGTTCATTCTAAGAGTTCTAAATTAGTATATGGACATGTATGCTACTCTCGACCATGGTAAGTTCTCGGATCCGTGAAGAGTTATCAGTGTTGGACTTCCTGAGATACGTTTCTCTTTGGCTAGAGACCTCTTGTAAGCGAGTTTCCGCAGAAGACATTCCCTTACCACAGACCACTGCGTACATCCGAAGCATGCAGGATTCATCTTCTATACGATCCTTATTGCGCTTGTTCCATTACATGACTATATTCCTGATTACAATCTTTTCTTATCGACATTGTTATTCTCTATTGACCATATTGCCAAACTAGGAGACGGAAACTCTACTAGATTGGAATTGAGAGAACATAGGATTTATTCTATAGGAGTAACATACTTGCCATTCTGAAATCAGTTGATTGAATTTTTTCCAAATTACCACGTTTACTGTAGCCTACCTAACATGAAGCTCGATTTGCGTTCACCTTCCTCTGCCATCCAATCGCTCTCTAGTTATCATCTCCTTCATTTCCTCTCCAAAAACTCGGTCAAACGATGGATCCTCTACAAAAGTTGTACATAATAAATGTGCGTGCCCAACAAAAATTACCTTTCTTTAACATTCTTTTTCTCATCAAATTCAGAATTAGGAATTTGTCATCATAAGTACTCAACATAGAGTCGCTATTTCCCTTCCATGTGATTCATACTTTGAGTTAAATAACCCTAATTTTCTGAGTGTCCCCGCATTTAAACACTTGAACGAAGGCTGGAAGCTGCAAGAAGACTTTTGGCCGTTCCGAACGAGAGAACTTCTCTCCAAACTCGCAACCAGCATACTTCAACATCTCAACTATCTTTCAACCAACACGAAAATCAATCGATGACATTACGATACATTTCATTCTCTCTTCAATTAGGAGCCAGAAGATACCATTTCTTAGACAGGACTCAGTCTGCCTGACGTCATGTGCTTTCCTTATCCTCGAATATTAGACAGGCAACCGCTATGAGCTCTCGCGCTTGATTGTGAAGTAATACAACTTTCACATACTAAGTTGGAGGAATCTATGAATGGCCTGACCATTCCAGTTGGATCATGACTTCAAATTCCAAACAATTCATCAAGCACTATATTAACAAACACGCTAGCAATAGGACATACCCGTCTTTCTGTTCTATTCCTCCTCGCAATAATAGTAACAGGAGAAGCAGATCCTCTGATACATTACTCATCTTTACTTGAAGATACCTAGCACATCAGATTTGCGATATGAAAGACTTCCATTCTGCTTTAGCTAGGTCTTGAACTCATATGACATTGCCTTGTTGATCCTTTGACAACGTCAAGTCTCGAATGCAGATCACTCAATTCCGTTCGATCAATCGGATCGGTACCATGTGCTTATCGTTGAATTTTTTCTCCCTCTCCAACCACAATATGGTCCCATGGAGATGTCGGAAGGCTTGTTCACGAGGCTTTCCTCTTACTTCCTCGTCCTAATACTCTTACATTCTCATTCCTTCAATATTCTTTATTACATATTGAGAGCCTATCTTCAACGCATCAAGTAGGTACACTTCGGCCTAGATTAATTTGAATAGTGGCTAAATCAGGTCGAATCTGAAGCTAATAAGCAGAAATGTAAAGCTGCAGGTTTGGACATTTTACGCAATTCTCTTCCTTGACAATTCCTTGATCAATTATCGGAAAGATACACCATCCTGAACATCAATAGATCTCGAACTAGAGTAGAAACCTGAAATAATGCATATGATTATTTCACGTTTCGCCCAACCATAACACAGCAAGAATCACCTTGTTATTACCCTACCATCGTTTATTTTTTGTGTAAGCATTCTCGCCCAAGTAATATCAGATCACATAGAACAACCTTAGCAAACAAATATTCGTATGACCTTTGTACAGGAACTAATGATAACGTTAAATTCCTTAGTTACCTCATCCATCTGTTTATACCATAGAAATTATACTTTTGAGGAATGCTCAGTACACCATTCAACAACATAGCGTCATACTGTGCTTCTGTGACGGAAAATGTTATCCATTCTAAATCCATTGAAAAAATAGCTACAACAATTTTTCACGCACCTAAATATTTTAACATTATCGTTGACATTTTTGATCACTCATTCAAAATTGCATAACTCACACAAATTTTAACTTCCAAGTCCTCTTCCTCAATCAAACTCTCTGAATAATCAAACAAACAATATGAACTACTCTCATTGCTCACTTCACGATTAACAGATCCTAAGTCGTTTATAACCTACAAACCAATCGAGGGGAACACGTTCTTTCTAATGTCTGTGTGAACAAGGTACACCAACACATCTCGTGACCCAATGAGCGGCACACATCCCCAGAAGCGGTACAACAGAATGATCATCACCAACTAATTACCATAATCGATCTCTTAAACAATTACACCACCTTGTTTCATATGCCTAAGCAAGAGTAAAATCGATTTTTTTTTTTTATGATTATTGAATTCACATCATCTGTGGATGAACTTTATACTCGAGAATACTCGTCTAATCTCTATGAGCCGGCCTGACGAAAGCGTAAAAACTAATATTTTGTAGAGTCTCTCTCACTTATGCAATATAACCCCGATTTAATCCTAATATGAAAATCAGTCCAATCACCTCAACAAAGGTATATTCATTTTTCTCAACAATCTGTATCACAACCATCACTATTCAGTCATAACAGTATACGTAATATCCTTTGGATGAAAACGCTTGGACCTTACTATGAAAAAATGATACTATCACTTAACATTGTTAGGAGCCCCCGTACGGGAGCTTTTGTTTCACTATATAATACAATTTTCGGAGAGCAAAATCTCCCCCTTGTGTAGATAAAGAGTTTTTTATTTGCATGGGTCTCTAATTTCAGAAATGCGTTCATCTGTTAACGTCGGCTCGCGCGAGTATCTGGACGAAGTGCACAATCTCCTTCGACACTTGAAAATAATGTAAGAGGAAAAGACGTTCCATTAATAATTGCTATATAGTCACCGCCATCTTTTTCAAAATTCTGAGCAAGGTAATGAAAGTGGAGGAGAATTTATAACAATGAGGAATGATAGGACATTGACTTTATTAGAAGGTTGTAATAGTGGTTGTGAGAAAAGGGTGGGGCTCAAGATGAAGACAATATATAAGGATCTGTTAGAGCAATAGTCTTGGTCATTATGAAAGATAACATGATAGTCGTTGTTAAGACGGATGTTATAAGTGACGCAGAGTGCTGTTGAGGGAAACCATATCGAGCTGGGAATCAGAAGCTATAACTGTAACGACAATTGCGCGTCCAGTAAGATGTTTAGAGGATGAGGAGATGTACGAGAGATGAGTGTTTAGAGTTTTACGAGGCGTGGAATGCTTACCGATATATCAAGAGAACCTGATGGCCGGGCACTTGCCGAATCTTAGGAGATCTGACGTAAGTCGAGGAGGACGGTAAATGGATTGTGTGTGGCCCACCTGGGCTGCAATGAAATGAAGTACCCATTACTATGATATACTCATACCAAGTGTTGTGAGGGTCCGGCGCTGTCCATGAGCTTTTAGGTGGCTTTTCTTGCTGCGACGTTCCTCGACTATTAACGGTAACTGAGGGGGAGTAAGGCTGGGGCTTGCTTTGGACTTTTGTCATGTTCTTCTACTGCTTTTCTTTTTCGCGCGTTGATTGCGTCGTCACGCACCTACTCCTGCTACTTTTTGGTCGAATTTTATGAGGTTAGATTGATGATTAATAAAGAAGAGACTTAATGGAATCTAATAATGATAATAGAAGTAATAATAATAAGTTGGATGATAATAGAATAATAATTAATAATTAAATTTAATGACATAAATCTATGTTTGTCAATAATCCAAATAAATGAAATAATACAATCACGCTACAATAAGCATAAATTATTATTATTATTATTTATCAGTCGGCCCTCGGCTCCCCAGGACTGGGGGTGGGTTGGGAAAACATTCACCAGAAAAATTATCATCATGATCATGAGAAAATCTTTAACGTCTCTGAAACCGGTTATGCAAGAAATTTAAACTAGATTCCTTATATGCTTATCAAAAAAACAAAAACATTCCAGTCAGGACTGTTTAATTAAATATAGAGCGCAGTCACATTGTTCAGAGACTGTGGCACTTAAAGCCTAAGTAAGGCCCCTTCTATACGAGCCCTAAAAACGTGACCTTTCTGACGCGTTGAAAACACCGGCTGAATAGATTAATGAGTTCCATTGTTCCATCTATGTTAGCGCTTCAAACGTTGGAATAGATGGAAAAAATATACCACTCATTGACTGGTGTTAGCTAGGCGCTTCTAACGCCGTGTTTTAAGAGCTCGCTTTGAAGGGGACTAAGTTATAAGAAACGAAGAACAAAATAGAAAGCTTAATAATATAATACCTAAGATAAGAAATAAATGTTTTAAATACTGCAGAGTAAAGTTTCATTCATAAAAATGTAATTAAAAAATACCTTTGAAGACGAGGTTTCAGATTCATTTATCACAGTTGGAGGTAAAGTGCCGCTGCCGCTGCCGCTCTCACCGCTCTCAGGATCAACTTTCTCCCATTCCTCTTCAGTGTCTGCCAACGTTTAAAATCAGCAAATTTTTTACACAACCATAACAATTAAAAATACATTTATATTCCATTTTAATATTTCCTCTTATTTTATTATAATAATCCTAATACAAAATAATACAATAATAATAATACAATAATAATAATAATAATAATAATAATAATAATACAAATTAATAATAATAATAATAATAATAATAATAATAATAATAATGGGGCGCATTTATCTGAATGCAGAAGAAAGATCAAAAGAAGTTTTTAATAAAGGTGTTTAAATTTTTATTTCTTTCGACTTGCCCTTCTTCGTATGACTGGGGGAAGGGTTACGTAAATAAACATTGTTAAATTTTATTTAACACATATAATGTTTATAAATTAGTGTTGTGATTAAACTTAGGAGTATATATATAATATAATATAAATATATATCATATAATATTTATATTTATATATCATATATTTATTTATATTATTAGTATATTATATTACTATTATATATATATATATATAATATATATATATATCTAAATTATTATATTCATCTATATATGAAATTACTATACTATATATATATATAAATATATATTTTTAATTATATACTATATTCATTATATATATATATATAATTAATATATAATTATATTATATAATATAGAGTATATATATATATATATATATATATTATAATTATATAATATTATTATTATACTTATTAATATGAATAATAATATTTATATATATACTCTTATTATATTATATAATAAATTTAATTTATTATATATTATCTATAATATATATATATAATCTTTTCTCTTGTGTTCTTCATCTCCCTTTGCTACCTAGACTGGGGGTAAGGGTGCGTGTCATGCATCGGAAAGAAAAGCATAGAAGAATATTGACAAAAGTCGAAGGGAAAGCCCAGCCTTACCGCCCCTCTGTACCATTAATAAGTAGAACTCGTCACAGACAGAAACATCCACCCTAGAGCTTCATGGGACAGCGACCGGACCCTCACTAATGGTAAAGTCGTCAATGTAAGGGTGCATCCCTTGGCCCAGGTGGGCCACACCCATGCCCCCATACAAAACCACCGCTCCATTCACTCTCTATTATGCACTTTATTCTCGCCTCTGCCCAAACTCACATTTCCTCTCCTTCAGACTACTGCGGTGTTCACTGACTTCAATCTACTTTCTCTTTCGTCTCCCATCCGGTCGTGGTGGATGATCAATATTACCCAACCACTCATACCATATACATTTCGCTTAAGCGAACACAGACTACCATTCATGGTTTTATTTGAAATATTTACTTTCCACATGACCAATCTCTCACACATACTTTCTATTTATATTTCATCTCATTTACCTCTTTCTTCACACCACACACAACTCTCTAATACGTTCATCTCGACTATTTTATTCAATTTCTTTCTCAACCTAGTCATACCCGCTAAGATGTCCATTCTAAAACACATTGAACTATTAAGATGCAATAGTTTTTATATCCACGACATAGTTCACTACTATCCCAATAAACAGGTAACAACATACCCATGTAAGACCTTAGCGCACACAAGACTTAGTCCCTTTTACATCCACCAACGAATTTAATTGCACCAGCACCTTCCTGCCATTCACAACTTTCCTACTCACTCTGCATCATCTCGTTCCCTTCTCATCCAACACATACCCTAAATATTATAAACTCAGACACTTGTTTCCAGCTGCTCACCATCCTAACAATATTCACACTTGAGTTTAATGAATGTCCTCCTCAACACACCATCAACCTTACTCTATCTAACGTTTACTATCAAACCCCTCCTTTTACACACCTCATATCACACACATCTCTCTCATAATCCTCCTCCTCAAACTCTCTTCACGATTCGTCACAACAGAACCAAATCATACGAATATAATAGGTAGGGCACCAAAAAACCAAATCATCCGCATTCTCCATCATTCTAACACAATTTCTAACATAATACCACCTCTACTTCCTTCATAACCCCATCCACATATACAAATTGAATACAAGGAGACATAACACAAACTTGCGTCACTCCGTTAATCTAAACCAATCACCATTGACACAATTTATTCTTAACACACGGCTTCAAATCGTTCATAACAATCCACTTTGATTTCCATTCAGAATGCTACACCAACACCATATATCACTTAAACCTGCCATACAAAGCTTCTTATTAATCTGATCATCGCCTGATTGTAAATCCAAAAACCTAAAATACATCTATTTAAAATTCCTTCACTTCTCCCTCATTTTCTCAATCATTTGTTCAATGTAAAGATTTGATCCACACATCCCTCTTCTAAACACTAAATGCACCTTGTTTCTTCACCAATCAGTCTTCGTCACTCGACGCACTCTTTCGACAAAAAATACCAGCATAATCTTCCCTACAATACTCAATCAACTTATTCTATAATTTCTACAGTTCCTTTTCTCCCTTACCTTATATAAGGGTACTATTACCGCTCTACTCCAATCCCTTGGAACTATACCTCCATAAACGCTTTGTTACACAACTTTCCAAATCCAATCAATCACCATCTGCGCTCCGTTCTTGATTCATTTACCCAAGTAATTTCATCTATAGACCCTGCCAGATTTACCATTCTTTCAACTTTCTCACTAATACCTTATCCCCAAAATACCTAATTCCTTCTTGCAACCATCAACCCACACACATTCACTATCACCTCTCATTACTGTTAATATTGTGCAGATTTTTCGAAGTGTTTTTCCACACTCCATTCACATCCATTTCATCAGTTACAAAAAGCAACCATCCCTATTCATTATTCTAAGCAGATTTCCCCTATATTCTCAATTCTTAACCTTTCGCGGCTTTCCTTCCAGAAGAGCTTCCTATTCCTGTAAGTCCCCATTCATCTCCTTCCAAACTGTTCATTTACCTCTTTGTTTCTCCAACGTTTGCATCTTTTAGTATTTCTTTTTTCCTCCTTATATAATCCAAGCATCTTTCTTTTGAACTTCATCATTTTGCTTTTAGTAAGCATTCAACCACGCTTCTTTTACCTTTAACGCATTCATCACCTCTTCTTCCACATTCACTGTTAACATTCTACTTTCTACTTTACGCACATCCACATACCTTAATTTCATATTAACAATTGCGTTCCTTTCATTTGCCCCCAAGATTTAGTTCACTAATAAACATTGATTAACGATTCAAGCACGAATTTAACATTAGGCGAGCGCCTCTTACATGCTTAGGCTTATTGTCTTGTTCACATTAACTTCTCAACTCTTATTTTTTACTAACTTCCTTTCGAATTCACTTCCTCTCCATACCAAGCCCGGCCACTAGTGAGTTACATAGAACAAACATAATGATCGCCGATAATCCATTCCTAACCGCTCCTCACTAGGATATTACATCAAACACATACTTCAACACAATATATATATACTATTTATATATAAATTATATTATATTTATATATATATATATATATATATATAATATATATTATATATATACTATATATATATATATATATATTATTATATATATACATTTCTTTTATTTTCCTCTTTCCCCAAGACTGTGGTAAGGTGCGTGTCAAGCATCGGAAAAGAAAAGCCGTAGAAGCATATGACAAAAGTCGAAAGGAAACCCAGCCTTACCAGCCCCTCTGTACGCATTAATTAGTAAGAACTCGTCACAGACAGAAAATCCACCCTAAGCTTCATGGGACAGCGTACGGGACCCCGCGTCTCACTATGGCATATCGTCAAATGTAAGGTTCATCCCTGGCCCAGGTGGGCCACAACCTATGACACCCATGACAAAACGCACTGCCATTACACATTCCTATTATGTCACCTTTAAGTTCTCGGACTCTGCCAAAACTCACACATTCTCTTTCCTTCAGCACATTCGTTCACCAGACTCATCCACTTTCTCTTCGGTCTCCCAGCCGTCGGTTTCTCAACACAGCTCGCCAACTATACCATCCCTTGAACCAATGGAACTATCATTCATCTTCTCACATGACCAAACCTCTCAACATACTTCATTTATTCTCTTATTTACCCCTTTCCTCACACCACACAACTTCTAATACGTTCATTCCCGCCATTTTATCAATTCTTCTCACACCTAGACAACGGCCCTAAGATATATATATATAGTATATATATATATTATATATTATATATTTATATATCTATATATATATATATATATATATATATATATATATATATACTAATATATATATATATATATATATATATTAATATATATATAATCATCCACCTTCCTTTCTCCAAGACTGTGGGTATGGCGGACAACATGCACCGGAAACAGAAAAGTAGTAGAAGAATATGACGCAAGTCGAAAAGAAGCCCAGCCTTAACCGCCCCTTTTATACCTTTTTAGTGAGAACCTCTCGCAGTCAGAAAATCCACCTTATGCTTCAGGGGACCGCGACGGATCCTCACTATGGACATCTTGTCAATGTGGGTTCATCCTTTGGCCTGGTAGGCACACCATACCCCTCACAAAACCCCGGCATTCACTCATATTATGCACTTTCTTCTCGCCTCTAAACTCACATTTCTTCCCTCCAGGCATTCCTTTTACTCACTCAATCCACATTTTCTTCGGTCTCCCAGCCACGATTCTCAGCATACTCACCAGTATACATCCGCATAACAAACCGACTATCACCCACCCTTTCCACTTTTCACATGACCAAACCACCTCTACGTACTTTCATTTATTCTCTCGTTACCCGTTTCCTTCACAACCACAACTCTCTATAGCGTCATTCCTCATTTTAATCAATTCTTCTCACACCTAAACTCCCTAAGATTTGTTCATACTGAAACATTGTACTTAGATCTATATCTTATTTCAGACCATAGTCTCACTACTATACATTAACACAGGTAACAACATACCCTCATGTTAAGACCATAGCGCACTCAAGACTTGGTCCCTTTACATCCACCAACGATTTAATTGCTCCAGCCACTTCCTGCATTTCACAACTTCGCTACTAACACTCTGCATCCATCCGTTCCCTTCATTCAAGGCATATATCCTAAATATTTTAAAACTCAGACACTTGTGTTCCAGCTGCTCACCATTTAACATAACTTCACACAGAGATGTCCTCGCTCACACCAAAACCTTACTCCTTATCTACATTTACTTTCAAACCCCGCCTTTTACACACCTGCCAATCCCCTCAAACTTTCTTCTGAATCTTTCAGTTCGCCCCAGCAAAACCAAATCATACCGCATATTATAGGTAGGGTGCCCTCACCTCTCCATTCGTCCGAATCATTCTAACACCAATCCCGCCCACCCCTACCTCTAATTCTTTCATAAGCTCATCCATATACAAATTGAATGCCAAGGAGACATAACTCCTGCCTCACTCCGCTATTAATATTAAACCAATCACTTTTTCGACTCCATTTATTCTTACACATACTTTTGATTCCATTCAGAAGCTTACCACCATCACCATATATCACTAACTCCTGGCATAGAGCTTCCCTATTAGTCCTATCATACGCTTGTTGTAAAATCTATATATATATACTACTATATATATATATTATATATATATATATATATTATATATATATATATAATATATATATATGTACAGACATATATATATATATATAATATATATATTATATATATATATATTGTAAATAATAAAAGACGATTTCTCAGAAAATCCTACAATAAAGTGGAAGTCTTCTCAAAGGATGGCAAAGACTTTTGAACACAAATCTTATAAACAATTACTTTGTTACCAAGGCTTGTGATATTTTTTTTTCTTCTCTCAGGGGTGTGAGAGAACCTATTTTTAATAGACAATTTTTAGCATTTGAAATATTTAAATAAATTTGAATCAGCAGCGCAGCATGTGAAGGATCAAACTATTTTTACTGCTAGCTTACTCATATTAACATAATAATGATAAGAGAAAATCTTTGTCACCATCAAAAGACAGGCTCAGAATTTAACAAAAAAAAAAAAAAAAAAATTATAGTTGAAACTTTTAAAAAGCCATTTTTTAGTTTTTCTTATCTAAAAATTTATCACAAACTACACCTATATAATAATAATAATAATAATAATAATAATAATAATATCTGCATAGTGGATAAAGCACGTTAAAAGGTAGTTTTTTTTTATAAAAAAAAAAAAAAATCCTTTCAAAAATTACATTTCAAAGAGCATTTGATCACGTTTTATATTAATAATATGGCAATGCTGTAGCTATACTTAATACTAAATCGATTTTCAAATAGTACCTATCTATTTCTTGTGTGTGTGCACGTGACTATGAAGTCACAGTACAGTAAAGGGCGACACTGGGTTGGAGATCCAAGACCAGGGATGACACCTTATTAAATTTAATGAGCGAACGAGATGTTATACTTGCTCTACAGGAGTCTTCCCCGATTTTTCCACGAAATTAGATTTCGGGTGAGAAGTCTGTTTTGACCAAGGCAGGGAGGTTTTAGACTTTATATTAAAATAAATTTCCTACATAATTTTCGGAGTGGATAACACAACATCTTGCAGTTATCGTCGTAAGTGTATGGTAAAATCTGTGTAAAGGAATATTTAATGCACACAAGGATTTTAATCACAACCCATGAAAATGGCCAGAAAGGTGGGCATAGAGGGTGCGAAAGTTCTTAAACGTTGTTATAACCACAATATTTGTTCTTTTCAGAGGGTATAAGCATGACATCAACTTATACTTCCATACTCACCTTCGGCGGCAATCTAAAAGTCCATTTCAATACGAAGATCCTAAATTTGAATAGAGTTTGAAGACTTATAACGTAGAAACTTGTCCATATATAGCACAACCGTAGTACAACCTTACTCTCAATATTGCAATACTAGTTGTAGCACTTTCAATTTTTCCCCATGTTATAGATGTTAGGTGACACAGGAAGGTCTAGTGAACGACAGAATTTTTTTTTAGATGTAAAATGTGGGGAAAGATATTTTAAATGTTTGTACAGGATCATTCCTAAATATGACATTGCGATTCACTGATATTAACAAGCCCTAGGGTTCTGTGTGGCTTTGCATCAGCATGTTGTTGCTCTATTTGACTGGCACAGTCTCTATACTTTTACTCTTTTAATGTTTTAATGAAGAGGACCAGCGTGAGAACATACTAACAGCGATACAATAGTTACTATGCAGCTGACGATTGAAATTTTTTAACAGAATTAGTCAAAAAAAACTTTTGAAAATTTGTTCATCACTACATTACATTACCAAACTGCTGAATTGATAGTTCTTATGGATTTTGCCAAAAATTAAGCATTGGTTATTCATAATGCAATTCATGGGTTCCTTAAAAAGAAAGCCAGGAACATTACACACCATTTAATTGAATACTATGCATGCTGAGAAGCAAGAGTGCTAGCTATTGAAATTTTATTAGGTGTATGTAAAAGTAATACACTTATTGACTTATTAGAGATAGATCAATAAGTTTACTTTTCTTTTGAATATTAAGCCTACTGGATACGTTCTTCCTTCTTAGGGAGATCACAATATATTCTGTTGCAGGCTTCACATCAAACTGATTACCAATACTCCTAAGGTTTGAAATTAAATTTAAAAAGCAAGACTTGCCTATAAAAAAGGTTTAAAATTAAAACTCAATTACATTAATACTGGTACTAAAAAGAAACCAAAAAATTTTCTATACTAGCTAATGCATCGTTAGTAACTATACATGACAATTACTGTGATGCCTTTCTTAGTGAAATTAATAGAAGTGTGAAAGTACATGGGGCATCAAGCTTATTCAAGTTTTAGTGTTGGCCCAGCATCCCTAATATAAGAAATTTCAAAAGACAATTCAGTCAGTGTAATCATGAGAACAATTTTGGGCATTAAAAATGAGCGGAGATTATTCGGAACTAAGCAATGTAGAAATCACCTTGTGATGAAATTATTGATCAGGAGTGATTTAACGTTGCTGGACGCAAATTTTCCTTATTGCAAAAAGCAAATTTACAACCAAATAATCACATTGTAATTGAAGCTACTTTCATACGAAAATATATATTACTGTAAAAAAAAAAAAAAAAAAAAAAAAATATAAAAGAACCTCAAAACACCAAAAAAATGGCAGGTGCTCTTCAACGCGGATTTATTTTCCTTTTACCTGATATGTAGCCAACAAATCCACTTAGCAGGCTATAACACTCTTAATGAAAATCTCAACATGTTTAAACATACCCTACGTGTGTTTTTTCTACAGACTTTATTTATACGGTCTTTCAGAACTGAAAGTATATATTTCTATCTTTAGACCTAAATTTTATTAATAATTTGTACTAGTCATTTTATTTTAGTTAATAACTATAAATAATATGCAACTGTAAAACTTTATTTTTCTATATCTATATTTCATTCATCCTGTATGGTCTGGGCAGCCTAGAATTTCACTTCATTCATTATAGATTCGTTTGCAATGACAAGTGTAGTCTCATTATTATCTTATTATAGATTAAAATAGGGATTCTTCATCTTATTCTATTATTCTTAAGAGAATATAATCTCTTAATTCTATAATTTACAATGTTTGAATTTAATTTCTTTACGTCAATTAGCGATATTTTTTTCCTCTGAAACATTAATTCACCACTAACTTTCTAAAAAAAATAAAATAAAAATTAAAAATAATTAAAAAAACAATAAAAATAGATAAATAAGCAAAATTTTATTTATATTTTTCTCTACATTTACCTTTAGAAGATGGTGTGGATGATTTACTCTCTCTATTAATTTTTGTCTCATTAGCCACATTCGTTGAATCACAAACGTCAGAACTCTCAGATGAAGTATTATTATTTTGAATTTCCTTTTCATAATCTTCCAATAATTTTTGTTGCATCTGCTCTGATATTACTACCTTATCGGCCATTTCATCTGGTAATGGGGGGAAATAAAGACATGTGAAGAGCAATTTCAATATTTATAAGTGTAAGAAAAAAAATTATAATCAATGATAAATGCATTGAAAATCCAAAAATATCGGAACAGTGAAAGAGTTTTGTAGTTCATTTATGATGTACAGAGTAAAGTTCTAATTTATTTTCCAAATATTTAAAAGAAAAAAAAAATCACACCTCCTCCCCCAATTTCACTTTCTTATCCTACTATTGTCAGCAATGAAGAAAATTAAATCGGTGTATATATTTATTTGCACATTAGATTACAACTTCGGTTCCATTTTAAAATAACCTAACTCCAGCTATCGAGAATATAAAACCTGGCTCATTCATACTTATGAACATCCTTCAATAGGATATGAAAGCTTAGAGTATAATAAAAATAGATACCTATTTTAGCTTAATACATTTTTTTTTCACTTTAACAACATTTAATGAAAAGTGTTTTAGGTTTGAGAATTGTATTTTTTTAGCGGCATCAGCTGCACTCAAAAAATTGAGTTTAGCTCTAATCCAAAACTTTGCAGCTCCACTGCTCCGCATCTTTGGAAAAAAATGGATGAACAATGGCAATTTTTTTTTTTTTATAAAAGTCATGCCCTATTCAAGGTTCAAGGATGGAGGCACAAAAATAAGAAACGAATCTGGCCCAACCCAAAAGTAAATTATTCAGATGAGCACAAAAAACAACCTTTGAAGTGAGAAAAATTAAATACAGTAGGATAAGATCTGCCCAACAAAATCCACATAAAAGGTAGCTGGAATGAGGAGGTAATCCATATAGGTAGCTGGAATGGAGGAGGTATCACAATTTTAATGAAAACACATCAACCCTTTTGTATTGTGAGAGTGCCATAAAACAGATGGAATGCAATTAGTTATCTTCCTCGAACATCTATGGAAAAGAAATATAGCCTCAACGTCGCGTCGCTGAGATAAAGAGTACGTGGAGTTAAGAGTAAAGAGCAGTTCATAAGTATTTTATTGGTCTTGCACTCGACCTTATTCAAAAAGTGGGTGGAATTGCTATTGAGAACTCAGATGTAAGAGCAATACACCATACAAAGAAGGATAAAACCTTTATCCAGTTGTAGTTACTGTAAGGAAAAAAATTGCTGCCTCAGCAAAATCCTGTTTCCTTGAAGTCTTCGAAGTAACATTTGATACGATAGTTCCCTTTAAAATTAATTTGCGGCTATTGAGTTATGTTAATACCCAAAATGTTTCTATTGCTCATACAGATCATAGAGCTGTCGAAAAAGAAAAAAGTTAGGAGTGAAGGTGTTCTGAGGTTTAGGTATGCTAAAATTTTAGAATTTAGAATTGAAGTTTTCACAAGATTGAAACCCCATCGAGGAATCCTATCAAAGTTGGAATCGATATGCAACTCAAGACGCAAAAGAAGGGGTTGGTTTGAAATGTATATAGGTAGGGAGAGTACAATCATAGGCACATGTATGGGTAGAGTTAGAAGAGCAGTTGAGAAGGTTTACGAAAAGCAAGAATAAGAGGAGATTAAAAGAGAGAGCCCTGAGGAACACCACGATTATCAAGGATGTAATAGGTCCCACCATCGATAACTAATCATGTTGTTGACTTAAACCACCCTTGACAATTGTGGTGTTCCTCAGAGGCTCTATTTTATCGACTTAAGAGAAAGCTAGATATGAGTAAATAAATTGAAGGTTGGAACCTGAGGTTTTAGAATTTAATTTCACAAGATTAAAACAACCCCATCGAGGAACCCTACCAAGGTCAGAAAGAAAATCAAAGTTGGAATTGATAAGAAACTCAAACCTTTTCAAAAGGCTAGCATATTGCAAAGCTTCACCGGTCAAGAATTTCCATAATACTAGAGGCAATATTACAAATACAAAATTTTCCATAATCTCTAAGGTAATATTTCAAATCAGTAAGTTGTGAGAAGAATTGATAAAATGAGAAGTGAACGCATTAGGGAGTTGTGCGGTGTGAAGAAAGGCGTAAATGAGACTAAACGAGAGTACATTGAGATGGTTTGGTCATATAAAAAGGATGGATGATAGTCGGTTGGTTGAGCGAATGTATAGTGGTGAGTGTGCTGGGAATCGAAGAAAAAGTGGATTGAGTCAGTAAAGGAACGCCTGAAGGAGAGGAATGTGAGTTTGGTAGAGGAGAGAGGAAAGATGCATAACAGGAGTGAATGGCGGCGTTTTGTGAGAGGGTATGGTTTTGGGTTTTGCCCAGCGGATGAACCACACATTGACGAGATACCTAAGTGAGGGTCCGTCGCAGTCTCGTGAACCTAGGGTGGATTTTTCTGACTGCGAAGAGTTCTCACTTAAGGATATAATATAGGGAATTAAGGGAACGGGAGGGGGGGGACTTTCTTTTTCGAATGCGTCATGCTCTTCTACAACTTTTCTGTTCCGGTGTATGATACGCACCTCACCCCACTCTGGGGATAGGATGTAGATGAAAAAGAAGAAAGTTAAGAAAGGATAGCAGCACTGGTTGATCTAGAATGTCAAAAGTCATTCTGATTGATTAAATCTACTAAACTATTCAATGTATTTTTATAATTACAGGAAAGGGAGTGACGTCATCGTCGTTGAAGAAGGGTTTTATTTTAAGGAGTGACGTCATCGTTGAAAAAAGATTGTTTTATTTATAATTAGTGTCGACTATGTATAAAATATTAAAATTAAATGTTTTAAATTTTTTTACAACTTTTAGAAAAGAACTTTAAATGTAATAGCTATAGTTATTAAACGTTTGAAGTTGAAAAGGCGGTCGTAACCTTTGATTTACGTATCTTAACTAAATATCCAGCGTACCTGATTAATTATAATTTCGGGTTAAGACGACATGACATTTCTAAGGATAGAAGAAGCAGAATGAGGATTACCAGAGTCGTCCAGGGTATGATTAAATATAAAATGCATTCCGAAGAGAATAGCTTTTTTAGTAAGTGTTAGCTACAGATAAATCATGGAGGAAAAGTAGATTTGCAGATGTTTTACAGATGTTTCGGAAAGGAGTCAGAGCTTGTTCTAAGTAGGAAAGCCAAGGATATTAGTGTAGTCATTAAGGGAAGCATCCCTAGAACATCGAATACCCATTGCAAGGATTCTGAGCACATAGTAGTATGTTTGATAGGAAAAAAAGTTTTAGCCAATTCAAATAAGCATATATCTAGTCTGAATAGCACAAAAAAAAAAAAAAAACTTTAAAAGAAATCGAACTATGGATTTTGTAGAGAGATTTACTTAATTAAGTCTTCAACATTTCAGCTGATACTGAAGCATCCTGGGTTTCAAAAGCAGTTTAAGCCATTCCAAAAAATAGCTTAGAAGCTAAGCATAGCCACCAAATTAGCCCGATTAAAGTGCCAGAAAGTGCATTTAGGATTGGGAGGAGTTAGCAAGGAGATAGCAGAAATGTTAAAAAAGTGTGGATGGAATAACCAATAAAGGGAAATAGCATATTTATGAGAGAACTAGTAGTGAACCAGTCAACGATTGTTCAAAAATTAAAACGATCCGAAATGTACGTAGGTTGCTTACTTAGCTTGTCCAAATCATTTACAATACAGATTTGTTAGGACTCTTTCCAGCCCCGACCAGTATGAGAAAAACCAACCACTCAATACATTAGAAAGAGAACAAAAGCTGGAGAAATTACTCTGTATGACAATAATATCTGGTATGCTTTATCGAAACAACAAACAGTGAAAGAAAGGCAAAGAAATGTAATTTAGATTTAAAACTGTTACAAACTGAATAACATACCATCCTCCCAAACAATCTGAACGTCGTCATCTGCCTCTTGAGCTCTTTTTTTCATTTCCTGCCGTTTCTCTTCTGCTTTATCAAGCTGTTCCATTTCATAGAAATACTTATGCCAGAAGACGATATGACTCAACTTAAATAAGAAAAAAAATCTTAAATAGTTTCCAAAAATAATAATGCTTATAAATCTATTTCGAACTTAAAATATATATATTCCGATACCTTTTACAGCAAACTTCATTCAGGAAAAAGTTTACCAACTCATCGTTAGCTTCGTTCTGCATATTCACCTTTATTTATCCTCTAAAACTATGAATAACAATAAATTTTAAATCCTTCATTATGCAATTGACTACTTAATAAAAATAACTTTTCCAAATTTCTTTCTGCTTCCCTTTGACTCCCCACAGACTGGATGTGGGGTGCACAAACATGCATCGCAAACAGAATAGTTAAGTAGAAGAACATAAAGCCCCTGTCCACCCCATACCTTTAAGTGCGAGCCCGTCGCAGCCAAAATTCACCCTAAATTTCACTCACCACGACAGACCCAGCTGTGATATCTCGTTAGTGTCAGGGTTCATCCCCTGGGCTAGACTCACAACCATGACCCCTCACAAAACTACTATTGGCCACCTTTCCTCTCTTTTTTGAACGAAACTCCCATTTCTTTCCTTCAAATATTCTCTTACCGGTCGCTTTCCGACAAACTGACCACAATACAACTGCTTAACCAATCAACAACCATCCATTCTTTCCAAATGACAAAACCACCTTAATACACTCATGTATTCTCATTTACCCTTTTAGTCACATCACACAACTCATTAAAATGTTCATTCCTCGTTTTACCAATCTTCTCACACCTAATAATACTCCCCTACGATTATCCATCAGAACAGATTGCACCTTAGATCTGTACCTCTTAATCCACACCACTGCTTTACATTCCTTTACCACACCACTGTTTTACATTCTTTTAAGAAAAACCTTAGCGCACACAAGATTTAGCCCCTTAGCATTGACCAAAGATTTGATTGCATCAGCCACCTTCATGACACTAGCAACTTCCCTACTACACTCAGCATCACTTCCATTTTCATCCAACACATAACCTAAATGTTTAAACTCGAATATTTTTTCCAGTTGCCTAACATCCAACATGATTTCCCACACAGGACTCTCCTCACCTACCACCATCATCACCTTGCTCTTATTTGCATATACTTTCAAATCCCTCTACCAATCTTCTCAAACCATCTTCTGATCCACCATTCAAAACCGAATTATCTGCATATAATAAGCAATGTACCATTGACTCTACTATTCTCCATCAATCTAACACCCTTTCACTGCCACTCTTACCTTAAATTCTTTCATCACCCTATCCATATACAAATTAAATAGCCATAAAGAAATAACACATCCTTGCCTCACTCCGCTATTAACATTAAACCATTCACTCTCCACTCCATTTTATTCTTACACTTGCTTCGCTATCAACAAACATACTTTTAATTCAATTCAGAAGCCTACCACCAACACCATATATCATTAACACTTGCCACAGAGCTTCCCTATTAATTCTGTCATACGCTTATTGCAAGTTCATAAAATATAAAAGTTTCCTCTTCTTTTTTCATTTTCTTCTATGTAAAAATTTTATCTACACATACTCTACCACTTCTAAATGCACCATGTTCCTCAACAATCAATACCTCAGTCACTCGACGCACCCTTTTAACCAAAATATCAGCATATATCCTCCCTACAACACTCAATAAACTAATCCCCCTATAGTTTCTACAGCTTCTTTACAACCCTTACCCTTATGCAAGGATGTTATCATTGCTCTCCTCCAATCCTTTGAAACTACACCCTCCATTAACGCTTTTTTAAACAACTTTCATATACAGTCAATCACATTTTCACCTCCATTCATGATCATTTCACCATTAACTATCTATAACCGCTGATTTAACAATCTCCAACCTCCTCCCCAAAATAAGTACTACTTCTTATACCATCAAACTCACAGACATTCATTATTACCTTCATCGCTGCGAAAGTTATGCTGATTTTCGGAATGCTCCCTCCACACTCTAATCACATGTTAGGTGTGAGAAGGATTGATAAAATAAGGAGTGAACGCATTAGGCAGTTGTGTGGTGTGAAGAAAAGAGTAAATGAGAGAATAAACGTGAGTACATTGAGATAGTTTGGTCATATGGAAAGGATGGATGATAGTCAGTTGGTTAAGCGGATGCAAAGTGGTGAATGCGTTCGAATCGACCGGCTGGGAGACTGAAGAAAAAGTGGATTGAGCCAGTAAAGGGATGCCTGAAGAAAAGGAATGTGAGTATGGCAGAGACGGGCATAACAGGAGTGAATGGCGGGGTTTTATGAGGCGGTATGGCTGTGGGCTTTTCCCTGGGGATAAAACTCCCATTGACGAGATAACACAATGACTGTCCATTGCAGTCTCGTGAAACCTCAGGGTAGATTTTTCTGACTGCGTCAAGTACTCACTTGGGGGTAAAAAGGAGACGGTAAAGGGAGGCTTTCTTTTCGATTTGGGTCATGTTCTTCCACTACTTTTCTGTTCCGGTGTATGATACGCACCTCAACCCCAATCTGGGGGGGGGGGAGGAAGAGGGATAAAAATAATAATAATGATAAATTACCTCCCATTGAGCTTATGGTGTGTAGGGTTTCCCAATGACATTCCTGTGCCTAATGTTTCGTCTCTCTCTTTTGCATTCATATCCACACTCCCCCTCCAGACACCACCTTATATCCACATCCCTCTTCTAGACAACATCTAACAGACATCCCTATCCTTCATATTCCTATGTGTGGGGGAGAAAGAATTGCCCACAGAGTATGTTCTGCTTATCGTAGAAGACAACTTAAGGGGCATGGTAGTTGGGTTGGCTGCCCACTACCACTTATCTTTTTGCCGGGAATGCTAATGCATGCCTCAGACCAGTGCATGTGGGCACCTTACCCCCAGTCTGGGGAAAGAAGGTGGGTGGTGATGATGACGAAATATAATAATAATTATAGCAAAATAATAATAATAATAATAATAATAATAATAATAATAATAATAATAATAATAATAATAATAATAATAATAATAATAATAATAATAATAATAATAACAATAATAATAATGACAATAATAATAATAATAATAATAATAATAATAATAATAATAATAATAATAATAATAATAATAATAACAATAACTGAATTAAAAAGAACCCTATCTAAGGAGCAAAAAAGTGATAATTAATATCTTATAATACAAAGAAACCAATTTAAAAGGATTAATCTTTTTACCACGATATCGAATCTTTTAATCAAAAATGATGATAACTTTCCCAGTCTGATAAGATTAAGTTCCTTATACTCCTCTCATTGTTTCAATTGCAAACATTTATACTTTGAATAACAATGCATACATTTGCTTGATTTATTACCTTTATCAAATAAAAAACTTAAAAGGCCTAATTTATAGCCAATGGTAGTGTTAATATTAACATTTAATAATTTTCAATAACAAAAAGAAAAACATAAATGTTTTTAAAACATTTTTGTCATGAATTTGCCTATCAATTACGACTACAAAGTTCAAGTAATCTTTATTACTTGAACTTATTCACTTATCTGTTATATTTGCTATTCTTTTTCATTCTTTCTTCATCATTCGCTTTACCCAAAAGATAAAAGAACATAAGATCTATTAATAATAATAATAATAAAAGTTGTCTAATAGATCTGTACCTGCGAAGGAACTAAGGCAGAATAACTTTTTCTTAAGACATCATTGTCTGCAAGGAGAAGAGCCAATTCATTTTCATGGGAATCAAAATTAAAGGACTGAAGCCAAGACTCGTACTGCTTTTCATTCTCTGGTTCTTTAAGGAAGTTTGAAGGATTTGAACAAAAGCTGAATTTTGCTGCCTAAGAGACAAAATTTGGTTTTAAATACAAACTTTCTTTGGCATTAATAAAAAAATCAACTTCAACTTCAATACACAAAATTTTTAAATTAGAGTAAAACAAACGTTACTGTATTTGTTCACATCCATCGCTCATGGGAATAATTATAATTTATTTTCTACAAATGTAAAATACTAATGTAATGTGAATTTCAGCAAAAGCAAAATATTCTTAAGCATATTTCTCCAGACTTACCTGCAAGCGATCAAGTGTAACAGGTTGTTGATTTAAAATCATAATGGCTTCCTGGTCATCATCATCTGGCGAAGGAGTAAATACTTCCGCAACATGATTTAAAAAGCCACTTACACTCTTTTTCATTTGATTTGCCGAGCTACTCTCCTGGTCAAGCTACAACAGAGAACACAAATTCAATAGCATTTGTATGACACAATACGTTCTACAATTTTATATATATATATATATATATATATATATATATATATATATATATATATATATCTAATCTTTTACATACTTTATCTTTTTATATTTATATATTATTATATATATAATATATATATAATTAATTATATATAATATATATATATATATATATATATATATATATATATATATATATATATATATATATATTTTATAATATATATATTATATAATTTTATATAATATATATATATATATATATAATATATAATGATAAAGCTTGCCTACATTCAATTTCTCCTTTAATGACGAAGCTGTGCTTGAAACAACAGAAGAAGTTTCCTCACTAACAACTTTAGAGAATTCTTCTATATCTTTTTTGACTAATTCAAATACTTCAGATGACTGACTGACAACCTTTCAATAAAATAAAAAGAATTTTATTTTTTAAGTTTTTTTAAAATAACAAGATTAAATTGAGCAGAATCTGAATCAATATAAATGCACAAAAATTTATTTTGATATAATGAAAAAAAATTGTAGCAAACCATGAAATAAATTCAAATAAATTAAAAAACTGGTGATCAAATTATTGTTGCTGTATGTAATTAATAAAGACAAAAATAATTTAATTTATTTTTTTTAACCAAATTTCTTTACTTATCTTCACTGTAGAAAAGATGGTCGTGTCAAAAGACTGAACAAAATCGCATACTACCAATGAAAAAGAAAAACTGAACTTCATAGTCACTTTTAACCAATGTATACAAAAATAGCTAGTTCATAAGAACACTGAACAATTGAAATTGATGTTACATATTGAAATGCAATTTTTAGTACAATCAAGAAAAAAATTGTCCAATGATGATAATAAAATGAAAATTTCATTCAACAAAACAAAAAATTTGTATTTTTAAACAAAGCATTAAGGGTACGCACACACAAACACATACATTAGGCTACGTTACTCATTATACTGAGTAAAAGGATTGCTAAAATAAGAAAAGAGATTCACTACAATTATACTGAACCCTATATAATTTACATTTTTTGAACACATACCTTATCGATAATACATCTTAATTTAAAAATAAAACATTATGATGTCTAGGGTCTTGCATGAAGGTATGTTGTTACCTGTGTTATGTACAGCAGTGAGACTATGGTCTGGAATAAGAGGTATAGATTTAAAGTACAATGTGTCTGATGGACAATCTTAGGGGCATGTTAAGCAGAGAAGAATTATATAAAATATTTAGAGACTTTTGTGGTGTGAAGAAAGGGGTAAATGAGAGAATAAATGAAAGTACATTAAGATGGTTTGCTCATGTGGAAACTATGGATGATAGTCGGTTGGTTAAGTGGGTGTACAGTGGTGAGTGTGCTGGGAATCGACTGGCTGGGAGACTAAAAAAAAAAAAAGTGGATTGAGTCAGAAAAGGAATGCCTGGAGGAGAGAAATGTGCGTTTGGCAGGTGCATAATAGGAGTGAATGGTGGGGTTTTGTGAGGGGGTATGGTTGTGGCTCACCTGGGCCAAGAGATGAACAATAAATTGACGAGATGCCATAGTGAGAGTTTGTCATAGTCACATGAAGCTCTAGGGTGGATTTTCTGACTGCGATGAGTTCTCACTAAAAGGTATAAATTGGCGGTAAGGCTGGGATTTCTTTTCGACTTGCGTCATATTTTTCTACTACTATTCTGTTTCAGGTGCATGTTGCGCACCTTACCGCCAGTTTGGGGAGAGAGGTGGGTGATATATATATATATATATATAATATATATATATAATATTATATATATATATATATATATATATATATATTATATATATATAATATATATATTATATATATATATATATATATGTATATTATATATATATATTATATATATATATATTATATATATATATATATATATATAATATATATAATATAAAATATATATATATTATATATATATATATATATATATATATATATAATATATATATATATATTATATATATATATATTATTATATATATATATATATATATATATATATTATATATATATATATATATATATTAGTGATGGGACGATTATGAAAATTTTTGCCGATGACGATTGATCGTCCCATTAGAGCAGATTTTGATGATGAAAATCACGATTAATTTGAAAAAAATTATTTTTAAAATTTCTGCTCTCTCTCTCTCATCTCTCTCTATATATATATATATATATATATATATATATATATATATATATATATATATATATATATATATATATATATATATATATATATATATATATATATATAATATAGTATATATATATATATATATATATATATATATGTAACGGAGACCAGGATAATGGCTGTCCAAGAAGAGAGAATAACGACGACTATAAAGTTGAAGAACAATGAATTGCAGCACTTAGTTATTCTGATCTCCGCAGGTGTCCAAAATTGATTAATTTGGAACTTTTATGATTACCCAATTAAAACAATATAAGAGAAAAGGGGAGAAAGAAAGGGGAATGGATTAGAGGAAAACCAACCTGTTGACTATTTGTAAGGAATCTCTCTTTGACACAGTGTAACACCTCCTTTTTTCTAGCCTCTTCTGAGGGCAAGCATTAGGCATATGAATTTGCCAGTCGGGGGTTCCATCATTGTCTTCGGGGACACCGCAGTCTATCTGTTCGAGTTGGTGCACATTTGTAATGGTGTCAGATGTATGTGTGAAAGGTCAGTCGGGATATGTGTAAGTTTATAAAAAGATGGATGGGGGGTTACTTTAAATAATGTGTATAAATATAAATATTCAAATAAAACCTTTCAATATATATTTATCACCAAAGAAAATAACCAAGGGATAGCAAAAGAGAATTAAAAGTATAATTTATTAAAGAAAAATGACTCAATATATGGTAAATTGGTAATTTCATATATGGTAAATTAATAATTTAGGTAACGAAAATAATGAAAAGTAATAATCAAAACACGTTCCAACTATTTCAGGTCTTGGAGTAATTCT
Organism: Trachelipus rathkii; assembly: GCA_015478945.1. Lineage (NCBI taxonomy): Eukaryota > Metazoa > Arthropoda > Malacostraca > Isopoda > Trachelipodidae > Trachelipus > Trachelipus rathkii. Next base: position 8,919 of record JABUQX010057166.1, on the reverse strand, counting down.
CCACCGAGCCGGAAATAGAAATATAATAACTTGGGTTATGTTTTTCGAATTGATGAACACAGAAGTCCTTTTACACGAGGTGAGTCACCTCAATATGAAACAATATGGGTATTTGCGAAAACTAACGAAATTGGCTCAGGCATACGTATGTAATTACGGGTATATGTTAAGGGTAATTTATATATATTACAAAATTTGATGGCGATTGATGGTTACAATCTATTTTATAATTTCAGCTGCCTACCAGTTTTGGTAGTTTAATATTTATTATATTTATCATTTATTTAAGATAACAGACAACGTGGACTTAACTTAAGTTGCTGTCATTAGTGAGAACCCGAACTTCATTTAATGTGGGTCTGCTAATATGGTATGCATACGGTTGATGGTCATTTGATTAGCAAAAGGGCAAAAGGGCAAAAGGGATCATTTGACTTCAAGGCTTTTTCAAAAGCAAGGGGACAAATCCATAAAATATCAAAGAAAAGCCAAGGCAAAAATGACCAAGCAATAAAATGATCCAAACAAAAGCAAAGCAATAAAATCTGCCCAAGGATAAAAATTGATCAAGGCTTTGAGCCCAAGACAAAAATTCAGCCAAGCACTAAAATTGCGTCCTAGCAATGAAACCTGCAATGGAAATGAAATGAAAACTAAATTAGATTCCATTACAGTTGGTTTAAAGTTAAGTTAAATTTAATATTTAAAAGTTTGAGGGAATTTGCCTTATGCTTTAGGAGCTTAAATTTACAATGATAAGATAAAAATTTACTTAGAGGATAAGTTAAGAAGGGGATATTTCATATTGAGAGATGATTCTACATTTAAAGGGGAAAAGGGAATATAATTATAAATGTCATGCCATGCAACCATACATTAAGTTAATGATGCTTACCCCTATCTGGTTTGGAAACCTTTTTGGGGTTTTTCGCTTGCAAGTTGAGACGTGCAGATGACTGTCCCTTGACCTGCATAAACAATTACATTTGCTTCTATTTAAATTCCTTTAACGCATTTCATATTATTTAGCATTATAGTCGAAAATTTAGGCAATGAAATACGAACAGCACTAACCTGAATTAGAATCCAAAATGGCAATGATTTAAAGTTTAGTTCCCATAAAAATTAACAAATTGGGAAATGGGAAACTTTATAAAAACATATCCTAAATAGAAAAATGTTTATGTCTCTATAAAAAAGAAGATATAAAATATTAAATACTAACTGCCTATTTGTTCATAGTTGGCACATGAAAAATAAAATAGAAAACAGAAAGTAATGATTACAAGGTGGGCATTTATTATTCCAGGAAGCCAATGAGACAATGTTTGTCACATACAACAATGAAATTAATTAACTTCCTGGAACAATTACAGACATTCACAATTTAATTTGTGAATTTATCCGTAAATGACCACATTTTTCACCTTAATAAGTAACCGGGGGTTAGGATGAATGTAATCCCCATTACATCCTTCCCCACTAAACTTGGGCCCCACCTCATTTTAAGTTTTTCACTTTAAGAGTGAAAAAGAAAAACTGAGGGTGGTTTGCAAGCTTGCAGGTTACATGAGAATGCATAAAAATTTTAATGAACTTCAAAAATATTTACATGAGACACCTGTAAAAGTAACTCTTTTACTAGGTTTCTACATAATTCATATAAGAGTAATTACACTCTAAGACTAATTTAATGACAATTTACGATATAAAGTTCATAGTTTATTAAGGTTGATTGTTTACCACACTCTATAACAAAATATAATAATAGCAGCGCACAGAACACAAAAGCGTTAATAAAGCATTGAATCTATCACTTTAACAATTCACAAAGTTCACAGAAGCGCAGAAGCAATAACATCACTTTATGGTGCGTGCGTTCTATCTGTTCAATGATAGAATATTGATTATCCTTTTTTCCTTCAAAGTCCGCTTTTCAATGCGGTACAGTACGGTAAATGGCGCTTATTTTGCTATTAACACTATAATTGTTTCGCGAAAGCATTATCACTAAGCAACAACCTTTTATTGTTTCATGCAAAGCATTAGCGATAACACAACACTGCAATATCCTTTTATTGCTTCATGCGATAGCATGAACACTATAATACGCTTATAAGCAATTTCTCACATGGTGTTGTGTGTAAAAAGGTGTGGGGAATAGAAGTGGTGCACCAAAAAAAATAAAAGTTATTAGTACAAGAAGTGGTTTGATGATACTTTACATGCACAATGAAATGTTACACCCATGCATTGTGCAACATGCTATATTACCGTGAGCTAATCAGTGTGCATATAAAGATCATGCTTTTATTTACAAAATCAATATATTTAAATTTATTTAGAATTCCCTATCTAAGTTAACACACAAGCACTCAATTTATTAAAGAAGAAGTTTAGGACAGTTAGAGACATAGAGACAGAAAGGTTTATTTAGCAATAAAGAATTCTTTATCAAAGGAAATCTTCCTTGGAGAGGAATTTTTCCCTTGAGGGGGATATTTTAAGGGGTTTAAAGAAAACTCTTATCACGGGGATATTTTCTTGGTGAGGAATTTCTCTCCCTGATAGGAAATTTTCAAGAGGATTAATAATGGAATCTTGAAGAATTTCATTTTTATAGATCATTATTCATATGTCGTTATCTAGCTCCCACTGTAGTGCGTAGGAGATAGTTGAAATGGATACCTCCAAGACAATGAATGTAGCAAGGTTCATTGGTGAAGGCAGCACCATGAATAATTGGCTTGGGATTATTATAGTATACATGAACGGGTATCTTGTATATGTCGGCAAAAGCATCCATGACTTCGGGGATGGGTAACTGACCCGGTAATTTTAACAGACGAAGCTTCTTCAGGATTTGTCTTCCCTGAAGTTTGTACTTTGCGGAATGTTTTTGGAGAAACGAAACGACGACTTCTCTTACTTCTAGGTGTCTGTCTACCGTTCCATATAGACACATGGCGAAGCACTTATATAGAGCGTCACCGCCCCCAGGTATTTCTAATTGGAAGAAACCATCCGGAATGTACTCAGTGTGTGGTACAGCTTCCACGTCTGGGTTCAGCTCATCAACTACAGGGGAACGGGACAGAGCATCGGCTACGACGTTAGTTGACCCCGACAGATGTCGCATCTCGAAGTCGAACTCATCCAACTCCTCCATCATGCGGGCTAGGCGTCCATCTACAAGACTCATATTTTGGAGGTATATTAGGGGCATATGGTCTGTGAAGATTATGAATTTAGTTCCCCGGAGAAAGGGTCGAAGTGATCGGACGGCCCAACGCAAAGCAGTGAGCTCCTTGTCAATGACGCCGTAGTTACGTTGGGCACCACTAAACGTCATTGAGATGAAAGCTATAGGCCTTCTTTCATCGTTTTGGAGTTGGGAAAGACACGCTCCGGCCCCAATTTCGGAAGCGTCTACATGAAGTTCTAAGGGAGAAGCTTCAGGGCTATAGTCGGGAAATCCCAAAGTTTTTGGGTTTACCAAAGCCGCTTTTAGCTCCTCAAAGGCGTTTGGCATGCTGGAGTCCAATTTATGACTCTTCCACAGGTTTGACAGGACAAGGGCTTGCTTATCTGGGAACAATTCGGGATATGACGTCTATAAAAGTTCACCATTCCCAGAAACTGTCGCAGATGTTTGACGGTGGAAGGTGTTGGAAACTCCAAGGCACCTTTTACGTTTTTCTCAAGAGGGAGAATGCCCTGCTTGGAAATACGATGGCCCAAAAATTCCACTTCGGTGCGGCAGAGGCGGGTTTTTGCAGGCTTGAGTTTGTAACCGTTTCTTTCCAAGGCAGTTAGAACTTGTTTCAAAGTGGAAAGGTGGTCTTCAACGGTTTCACTCATAATGATGATGTCGTCCAGGTACACCATCACCTTGGACCATGGTATACCTGACAATGCCAACATCATACCGCGTTTGAAGGTCGCCGTGCCGTTCTTTACACCGAAGGGCATTTTTAAGTGTTCATATTGGAAGAACGGCGTTGAAAAGGCTGTTTTTTCAATGCTGTCGGGCTCCATGGCCACCTGATAATAGCCACGAACTAAATCGATAGTGGAGAAATATTTATTCCCGAACATGTTATATACCATATCGATTAAGTTGGGCAACGGGAACGAGTCCGTTTTGGTGATCTTATTAAGTTTCCGGTAATCGATACAAAGTCGAAGTTTACCGTCCGGCTTCCTGACCGGAACTACAGGAGCCGAATAGGGAGACTTACTGGGACGAATGATGTTTTGTTCCAGCAACTCTCGGCATTGATTTTCGATTTCTTGGGCCAACGGCCCCTGAAATCTACGAACGGGGATTCGGACAGGACGTGAGTTCTCAAGCTCGATGGTGTGCGTTATATTGGTTGCTACGCCCACATCATGATCGCCAAAACTAAGAGAGGACTGATGCTCCAAGAGTACATCCATAAGACTTTGTTTTTGTTCTTCACTTATGGGGAGCTCTGAAAAACAAAATTCCCTCTCTATTCTGTCCGGAGTCCAAAATTCCTTACCTTGAACAAAATCCTCTCGGGAGGTGTTCACGGTGTTGATCCGTATGGGAGAATCATCCTCTTCCTGGAGAGACATAACATGACCCATTACGGTATTTCTCCGTATATATTGGGTTTTTTCAGAAGGGTTGAATACAGCTATGTGGCTGGGGGATGCCAAGTTCAAAATTCCTGAAATAGGTATGACATTCTTCTTCGTGACCCCTTGGAACCCAACCAAGGACAAAGGTGTAGTTTGTGGACCTTTTATTTCCACCATTCTACATGAGTGAGGGGGAATACTAATGGAGCAGACGTTTACACATTTATAGAACGGAATGTTGGAACTTTCGTCTTTGGCTATGGCCTGTATGACTGGGCCTTCCCGGCGTAGTAACTGCCTGGTAGTAAGATCAGGAAGGAGTTCATTCTCTTTTAAGGCTACGGCTCCTAAAACAATCGGAGCAGGCATTAGTTCTGCAGGAACAATCAAAAAGATAATAGGTTTAGGAACCCAAGTATGGCCGAAAAAATATAAAGGAGTCTCTATGTACTGAGTGACTGGAGCCGTGTGGTCACGTGCCAGACCACGAATGGCATTAATTCCAATTTCAGCAGAAGGTCGGATGGGAATATGTTTTAGGTAATTTTCAACCAAGTCCGAACCAATAAGACTTACAGATGCTCCGCTATCTATCATACAGCCAAAGTAACTTGAATCGTGCGGACGGAAAGCTACGGAGATGATCAGGGGATCAATGGAACTTGGTTTACAATCCACCTGGACTGTCCGCAGTTTACAATTCAGTAACGGGGAAGTTTCCAAAGGTTTAGAATCTTTACAAAAGGCATGTTTTGTACCGTCAGCAGAGGTGATTGAGTCGACCACGGGAACGTTCTCCACCAGGGGACTCACTTCTGGGGAGACCAGTGGTTTAAAGCTTCATTCTGTCCTTGACAATGGCCCTCCAAGTGGGACTTTGAACAAGCTGCACAAGGATCCAGGGAACGCCTCGGAGTCCTTTGTGGCTTTTCCTTCATTGGGGACCGCGACTGTTCTCTTCTTGAGGTGGACTTTCCATAATAAACCTTATGAACTGGAACGGTTCTACGTGTATCATCTACTGGAGAAGTAGACTTATTTCGACCTTGCCTAGGAGGCGTCCTATGAGTGCACCTCATACCAGAGTGCGGACCACCACAGAACGGGCAGGTGAAAGCTCTGGGAAGTGGAGGCGATGACTGTTGAGAACGGCGGGACCTACATTCATCTCGAACGTGCCCTTTCTTCTTACAGTAGCTACAAATTCCTAAGAATTTGTAGCAATCCTTCATACTGTGTCCTTTCTTCTCACAGAAATCACAAACGATGACTTTCTTGTCATCTCGGGTGTTATAGTGAGAAGAGGGGTTATCTTTACGATCGCGTCGAGAATCACGACGATCATCACGGGGACGAGCACCACCGGATGGTTTCACTTGGGAATCGCGATTTGAACGACGTGGTGACGCACGAGATGAGGAACGACGGGTCGGTTTTAGAGGCGGTGATAGACTTTTCCTATCCTGAACTGTTTCTATCCAGTTAGGTTGCAAGGTATTGATCTGTATAACCGACTCGGTTGATTCGTTCAGATCATCTTGGTGGTGTTTATTATGGTTAGATTTCTTTGAGTATGAATCATGAGAGATGGAATTGGGGTAGTGATCGTTGTCACTTTCTAGGGAGTCAGCAAAACTCACGATCTTCTCCCATGAGACTCGGGTGTTTGTCTCATTTTCCATCATCTTGATATAGTCGCGGACGCGTCGTTCGATATCTGGCGGAAGACTACATAAAAATGCAGTCCTAAGGGACTCATGTTTCCGCATATCGATACCATTATATGCGCGTCGCGCTAAGCGTTCCAAACGAAGAGCGTACATTCGAATGGATTCCTTATGGTCTCGACGAGCCGAGTGATAGGCGTGTAAACGGTACTCGTTTCGACGTTTCTCTTCATTGTAAAACCATGCTATAAGTGTGTCACGGACGGAGAAATAGTCACGATCATCTTTGGAGATCAGCTTATACAGCTGGCGGAAACGACCTTCCAGCTGCCTGCCAAGCAATCTGAGCCATTGATGATGTGCATTGGGGTAGTGAAGCTGACAATACGCCTCAAAATCTTCCAAATAGACAAGAAGATCTTGTTCAGCTTCATAATTATATCGACCGGGATCGACAACCTTCACTTTTTGTGAATTCTTGAGTAGTTGAACTAGGAGTGAGATGGCATCTTCCAACAGATCTATACGTTTCTTAATTTGGGGACCTGAGTACATTTCAGGTTCGGGAGACTCAGGTCTTCTTACTAAACGTTGAGATCTCCTTTGAGGCTGTGTTGGATGTTGAAGGTCGTATGATCCATAACTATTCCGGTCGACATGGTCAAAGGGGGAATAAGAGTAAGATTGGTGTTGTTCCCTTAGGGATGGCTCTGTTCTACTCACGGGGTTATACTCCCGTTGATCCCTATCTAACCCTAACAAGTCAGTAGTGTGAGATGTGTAATGGGATCTAGAAGGTTGAGTATATCTAATATTAGAGTCATCATGACTGTGGGAACTTTGAGGTCGTTGAACTAATTTACTACCCCTTTTTGGGGACGAGTTTCTAGGGATTTCATTTTTGACATTAAATCTTACATTATGATCACCCGGATTATGATGAGATCTAGGGGCATACTGGGAAGCATCCTTCTCATAGAGAGACAAATTTTTAATTAAAGAAGGATTGTGAAGGTCGAAGTTCTTGGCCTTCAACGAGGGATTATTTACAAGGAGACGGTGATCATAATTTTTATGGGCTATAGCTTCAGCTTTTTCTTTTTGCAAAGCTAAAGATTTATGTAGCTTTTCCAGATATGGAATAGGCAATAAGCCATCATCAACGTCAGAGTTTGAATCAGACTGGCTATATTCATCCTGTATTTCCCACTGAGGATTATGCCTATGGTGAGTGGTGGTTGAACCATTTCTTTTTTTCAGTTTGGGAGGTTCATCCAACCGCAAAAGATTTTCTACAACAGGGGTTTTTCTCAGATTTAGAGGTTCGAACCCATGTGGTGTGTATCTACGCTCCATCCTCTTTGGGTGGACTATTGCCTCCATGAGGATTTAAGGGACTTGCCAAACCATGTGGCCTTTCAGGGGTATGTGGATTTTCCACATCTTGAGAATTATCATCTCTATAAGGGCTTAATAAATTTTGTGAGCGTGAGGTGTGTGATTTATCATCACCCTCCTGTTTGTTAGAGTTTTCATTATTATGATTTTTAATTTTATTACGAACACCACCCACACCCATCCCACCGGAATCCCCAATATCCTGACTAGCAGGAGTCTTAGTATCGGACATTGTAGTAGGGCGCGCAGTGTAAGTGTATGTGTTTTAAGAGAGGAGTTACGACACCTCTTGAGCCAATTCCTAAAAAGAATACGAATATGGTTTGAGAAAACCAGAATTGAAGTTCAGACGATGATGATCGTTAAGATTGAGAATGCGCACGCTTCGCGAACGAGAGACAACAGTGTCCCTGTTCGGGCGCCAAATCAATTTGGGCTATGATGTAACGGAGACCTGGATAATGGCTGTCCAAGGGAAGAGAATTAAGACTATAATGTTAAAGAACAATGAGTTGCAGCACTTAGTTATTCTGATCTCCGCAGGTGTCCAAAATTGATTAATTTGGAACTTTTATGATTACCCAATTAAAACAATATAAGAGAAAAGGGGAGAAAGAAAGGGGAATGGATTAGAGGAAAACCAACCTGTTGACTATTTGTAAGGAATCTCTCTTTGACACAGTGTAACACCTCCTTTTTTCTAGCCTCTTCTGAGGGCAAGCATTAGGCATATGAATTTGCCAGTCGGGGGTTCCATCATTGTCTTCGGGGACACCGCAGTCTATCTGTTCGAGTTGGTGCACATTTGTAATGGTGTCAGATGTATGTGTGAAAGGTCAGTCGGGATATGTGTAAGTTTATAAAAAGATGGATGGGGGGTTACTCTTAATATTTATTAAAACATCCATTAAATAATCATTATTTATCACCAAAGAAAATAACCAAAGGATAGCTAAAGAGAATTAAAAGTATAAATTTATTAAAGAAAATGACTCAATATATGGTAAATTGGTAATTTCATATATGGTAAATTAATAATTTAGGTAACGAAAATAATGAAAAGTAATAATCAAAACACGTTCCAACTATTTCAGGTCTTGGAGTAATTCTCCACCGAGCCGGAAATAGAAATATAATAACTTGGGTTATGTTTTTCGAATTGATGAACACAGAAGTCCTTTTACACGAGGTGAGTCACCTCAATATGAAACAATATGGGTATTTGCGAAAACTAACGAAATTGGCT
>JABUQX010057165.1:42500-46867 GCA_015478945.1 Trachelipus rathkii | reverse complement strand
GTGAAAACCACTTACGAGCAGCCACTAAAGAGAAAGATAAAGGACAACAAAAAAAATAATTTAAAGAAGAGAAACAATTTTTGAAATTGTCTCCCGAAAAAAAGACTGGCAAGCAAGAGATTTAGAAACAGAATGGGAAATGAGAAACGAGGAAAGCCCCTTAAAATAAGAATGCGAAAAATAATAAGCTAACTAGGAGACGAGGAGGAGATGACTTGGATGTGATGAGGAGGAAATCGGGGGATGAAGAGATTACCCAATATGGCCACACTAATGGAAGAACAAAACACAAAAGGACATAGCAGAAAGTGCCTATGGAGCAGTGTATCAGCCAGAAAACGAATACAAGGAATACACCAGGCAAATAATGAAATATAAAATACTAGGTAAAAAGATGTTACTGGACTGCAAACAAGGAATAGGAACATTTAAAAATGAGAATGTCGACAAATATAATAGGGATGAGTGCCTGGGATGTGGAGTAAGAACATCGGACTGCGGAATGTGAATTCAGAAGAGGTCCAGACAACAGGAACAAGGTTACAGAAGACAAGACCAACAGAACATGGGCAGACAAGAGCAAAATATTGGGAGACCCTTAGAAAAAAAATGCTTTCTATGCGATAGTATAGGGCATGGAGGGATACTTGTCCACTAAAAGAAGTGGAAGAATTTTGGTCAGAGGACCAAAAACAGGCAACTTCGGGAAACGAGTTAGCTCCGCCGACCCCGGGAACGAGCAGGAGCGACACCCCCAAGTAAACCACTGTTTAGGAACCAGCCCGGCTATTCAAGTTGATACAGTATTGGATCCAGAAGCAGAGGAAGCAGGAAACCTCAGGAAAATAGGAATGCCTTACCACAACGAATACCCAAAGGAAGAGGAACAAGCACAGTGAATTCAACAACTGGCATAGACTTTGCCATTGTTCTGACATTCCTAGAAGGTAAGCAAGGCATTATATTACTCAGTAAAGAGAATTTGTTAATAAATAATTTGAATGACAGCCATTATTGATTCAGTTCCCAGTATGATATTTAAGTCAAGGGAAAGAGTGTCAGAAGGATTTCAGAATTCCCGAAGTTTCGAAAAGGTAATGAGTACGAGGAGTAGGTGACCTCAAATGTTGTGGGAATTCCCAATCAAACAGCAGATTAAGGGATGTCATTGAGGACATAAATTACGGTTCAGCAGATTTCATTGTGGTCGAAAATTTGAAAGAAGGCACAATTTAGGAATGCCATTTTTAATACAGAACAAAATTAAAATTGATGTAGGAAATGGTCTTTCAACAGGTATGGTGACAAACACAAAGGAACAAGTCTTACTTTTCAAGAAGTCGGGATTTGTGTAAGGGACTGTTGATATCCTTGCCAGTTATACTACAGAAGAAGTAATAATTACGATTAATGATTGGGTTCCCAGTAAAGGCTACTTGGATTTCCAACCAGTTTAAAACTGAGAAGAAGGTATTATGACATGAAACCAGAAAACTATTGATCGAAGGAGAAGAAATAACCGAAGAGGGTACAATAAACGATTTAAAATATTACCAGGATTGGTAAAATGGAATACAAAAGAAGGCACTATATAATCAAGAAACTTGTACCAGGACAAATATAAGATTTGGAAAAAAAAGAAAAAAATAGAATAAGCCCATTAATATTGGATGTCGAAACCTCCCAAAGAGGATGATTATCACTTCAACATTAAACATTCAGAAAAAATGAATTATGACTTATGAGAATCTCTATATCGGCGTTAATTATTTGAGAATAAGCTAGTATCTAATATTAACAACTCACGTTGCTCAGCAATTGTGATGTGTAAACACACTGGGATACATAGTAGGAAATAACAGTATAGTCATAGACAAGGTATAAAACATATTTATAGAGTAGTAATAGGATACATATCAATGTAATGCTTCAAATTTGAAAAAAAATTATCATAACATTAATGAACTTCAGTATAAATTTCATATTTATATGATATATATATATAATATAAGTAATTATATACACTATATATATTATTTTATATATATAATATATAGTATATATATATGATATATAGATATAGTATATATTATAATTAATGTGTGTATAAGGAGTGTATATATACAACGAAATTAGTAGGATTAGAAGTATGATTATATAAATAAGGTAATATGTGTTTATTTAAGTCATTATACCTATTGCCGGCTGTATGTATCTTAAAAAATAAATAACTGTTAAAATATATAAGGCTATATATATATATATTATAAATATATAGGATATAATAGAGAACTTACATAGTAATGTTAGAAACAACTCAGTGATAATCTCACTATTAGGATAATGTAACACCTATATTAATAGATTATCGTATATTTACTTATATTATAACTTTATAACCTACCAATATATAAATTACTAACATATAAGTTGAGTATATAATATATATGAGCTAAATACAGATAAGATTATTGACCTCATAATATAATAAGGTAAGATAATAATTGATATATATATATATATATAGTAAAATTTTATGATAAAACTAGAGATGTAGTGAGTGATTGTAGCGTTATAAGGAATATTATTAGTATAAAAGTGAATTATAATATTAGCTAGGATGAGGCGTAGAGTGAGTGGTATATATCGATTGACGAAGTGTGCTCTTATCTAGGTAACTTTTTAGCACTTGCTCTAGTTTCTTTTATTCCCAGTAGACTGATTTCTTATATATAATCACAGATAACGCGAACCCTCTGTTAGGCCGAAAAAGGATGGGAACTACGGATCTTGACACAATATCATATATTGATATCTATGTGATATATTTGGAATAGGCTCCTATATATTCGAAGGACAATATAGTGAAATTAAAGGCTTTTATAACACTCAAGACAGATATATATAGTTATACCGTCCATCCTCGAAATGGCTCAACATTTCAGAAGTATTCATCTAACTTATACTGTCTGTCTAATAGTGAGCGAAATAATTATAATATCCTGTTTTTTTATAAATATAGTATTATGGATATTAAGGTATATATCTCATTATATTATAATAGGATATCTTAATTAAGATGAATAAGTTTATAGATAATAGAGGATGTAAGGATTGTTATGGGCATTTTCTACCGTTGAGTGGCCAATACAGATTCAAAAGATTGTAATAGTTATGGTATATATATTTGTATAAGAATGGTATATATATATAAGTAATGTGATATCCTATAAGTACATATAGCATTTAAGGAAGGGGCGGGAGGGATTCAGAAAAGGGATATTAAATTAAGTAATGAATTTAGAAGCAGTTGGAGATGGGATTGTGTTTTTAAAAATGTTCTGCAGAAAGTTATAAATTGAATAGAGATTTTTAAATATTATATATATACCTATATATATTTAATATACGTATATATATATATATTGTGATAGGTTTTGTTCCTTTATAGGTAAAAAGGAAATCCATATGCTCAGCTTCATATTTTATAAAATATACTCCGACGTTTCGGAACACTTTCCCATTTCCAATTATCAGATAATTTATCGGAACACCCATTTCTACAAAGTATCAAAGGAGCTCATTCCTCTCTCTTAAAATACCACACAAATTATAAACGTTATATATTTACAGGAATCTGAATTTTAAAACTGAATAAAAGAAAAACCCAAAATAAATAAATAAATAAAGAAGTAAATAAATAAATAAAATAAATAAAATCTTAATCGAAAACTACTTTGAAAATAAAATGATCAAACAGCTAACTAATAAACTGTATAAATTGCTATTCGAAGTATATTATCTTACTAAAAGTAATAGTAAAGCTAAAATTAAATATCACTCAGCAGACAATAATGCCATAGCAACAAAGGCAGGGAGAGTTGTAAAGGAAAAAAAAGAAGAAGAAGAAGAAGAAGAAGAAGAAGAAGAAGAAGAAGAAGAAGAAAAACACCAGCCAAAAAAAAAATAATTAACCTATATTAAACATTCTTTATGACAAAATGAAACTAGTTTAAAAAAGAATTCAGACATGAAGAAGTTTTCATTAGTAGGTTGATAAATTAAAAATGAAGTGTAATTGGTTTACTAAATATTAAGATATATATATATATATATATATATATATATATATATATATATATATATATATATATTATATATATATATATATATATATATATATATATATATATATATATATATATATATATATGTCTATGAAGAGAGGTCATTATTTAATTTAGGGAGAAGTTGTTGTATCCATAGAGACTCGCTAAATCGAATCTCTAAATCTGATGAATACTGACCTAAAATTTTAAAATCTGAATACTGAATATTTCTTAAACAAGAATATTATTGGGCTCCTA
>JABUQX010057165.1:0-37500 GCA_015478945.1 Trachelipus rathkii | reverse complement strand
TGTATAATATACCTTAAAAAAATAAATCACGAGTTTTCAATTACTTCTATTAGGTCAAATTTCAATTCTCGTCTTATAAGTTCTTTGTCCACTTCTTTCTGAAACGTGGTTAATTCGCCACTTAAAGTACGGGCATCCTGCGCCCGTCCAGTCCAACACCTTAAAAAGAATTGATTTTTGTTATTTTTGATTAGCTGCAACTTTATTTTTTTTTTCAGCATACAATATAGCATATTCTTTGGCCATAATTCTGGAACCTAAGAATGCAACCTAAAACATCCTTCAGCACAATACAGGCATTAAGTAATGTGTCCTCAAGGGCCCGCATATGAGAATAGTGTATGCAGTTATTCAGTTTGAGGGGGAATGATTACTTGATGGAAGGCATGTGCCTAGTCTGACATTTTTTCATTTATACCTATCACTAGGTTTTTAGAAATTCCACTCCATCAATAGAATAAGAACCTGCCTAAAGATATTGATAAAGACGAACTGTGGGAGCTACTAAGCAAAATGGAATAACCGTACCGAATTCTATGTGAGCATGACGATGCGTAAAATGAAATTGTGTGTTGCCTATAAAACTATAATAGCAGAATTTTATTATCTACTTAACTCCAAAACATTATATAGTTTTGAAAAAATGAAAAGGAATCGTTGCCAGGCACCCAGTTATAAAAACGAATTGTATTACTTAACTCCAAAATTTTTTGATAAAAATGTGTCAACAAGAATTGAGTGCCGGACACCCCTTGCCACACGCTGCTTCTGGGCACCCACTTCTTGGTTGACACCCAGCGAACCTCTATTACACTATCACTAAAGCAGAGAAGCAAATAGTCTTTTAGTCTCCCCATTATATATACCATTATATTAAATAGCATACCAGTAAAATCACTAATCATTATTTTATTTAAGTCAGTACAATAGCATATAATGATTTCTAACTCAAATATATTAATGATTATATATTTCTAATACTATATATATCAAACATATTATATTATATATAATTATATATATTAATATTTAATCATAATTATAATATTATACCCTCTCATTCACCATACTCAACTATCTTTTATATATAAATTATTTAAATATTATCATATTATATATAAAAATATATTCCAACAATATTAATTCATAATAAATTTGACTAAATTTCTAATATCTGGAATATTATTTAAATATATAATATTATATATATATAAATATATATATATATAATATAATATATATAATATATATATATATACTTATAGATATATATATAATGTGTAAGTATGTATATACTATAATTTTTGATGGTATGATATGAGTCTGTGTGAGATAAAACATTGGAGCCAGGATATAGTTTTGACCAGATAAAACAATATTTTAAATTACACTCCAACAGCAAACTCAGTTCAAGCATAAATCGAAAAATATAGGCCTCTTTGGCGCGTCAAACCATTATGTCTGTATGTCATAAAAATCTTGCGGAAACTTGGAAAATCAATAGTCCTATTCTTAACACTCTTTTTTTTGCTCCGATCTCTCTCTATAGTGTTGGGCGCCAAAAGAATGAGATAATGATTAAAGACAACTCTATTCTTTTTATTTATTACATTATTAACGAGTAAAACAGTTCCATATTTTACTTTTATCTTATTATTAATAAAACTTATATCTCAATAAAAAACAAATATAAATAGAAATTATCTTATATTACTCAATATTAATTATTCAATATAAATTTTATAAATTCATTTATCATAAATATAATTTATTATATATATTTATATAGTCAATAATCTATATTATATTTATATATACTAAAATTTACAAATATATACCACTATAACATAAAATTCAGTTATATAGGCGTTCTCACCTGGAATCTCTTATTCTCAAAATATCAGTATCATTTAAGCATACAACTTTTTGGCGTGTGTATGGCAGCACGTTCATGGTCTAGTAGTGTTTATGCTTTATAATAATTTTAATAAATCTAATATTATAATATATAATTACATAATAAAAATAATATAATTAATATTATATTACTTTCCTTATTATATATCAGAATATATACATGTCTATTATATATAAAAATGTTCTATATAATAATAGTAATATTAAATATTTATATTATATCATATATATTATGTAGTAGTAGTAGCAATAATATTATTATTATAATATTAATAAATATATATATATATATATATATAAGCTAACGAAAAACATCGAAAACAGTATTTTCAATAATTATATAAACACGTACCTGTATGTACGATTTGTATGTAATAAGCTTATTACATTGACTATTTACCAAATACTTTAAATTTTTTATTTTTCTTAAATCCACATTCCAATTGATTAATTTCTTAGGCCTATCATTTTTTTAAAATAGAAGCTATGTCGTTTGCTATAGATAAAGGTTTAAAGCGTTTTTCTTAAATATAAAAATCTACTACTACTCCCATTTAATGCCATTATTGTGTCACTTAATTATATATATGTTAATTAATGTCTAAAACTACACCTTATAATAAAGTTATATAAAATTAAATTCAATGTCAGAACAATCAGCACCATCATAATCTCTGATACAAAAATTTCTAACAAGAAACTTACAAACAAAACTTACCACAGAGGCAGCATATACGAATAATTTCTATTATTTATATCTCACGGGAAAGAGTAATCTCGAAAAGATCATTATTATTATTATCTCGATTTATTATTTAACTCGATTGTGTATATTTTATAGGAAAAGCACTCCTCATCACTAGCCCTCAGTAGACCTCAATAAAAGTTGACGTAAAAAAATTGACGTCATTTTTGTTTCTAGAATCCGTTTCTTGTGCAGTGCGGTGTGTTATAAAAATAAAAGTTGACTTTCTCAAAGGATGCAGTGAGTAGGGCTCGGTATGTATGATGAGATTTTTCTAATAAATCAAATTCAATGTAAAAAGATAGGTATTATTATTGTGGTTGTTTTTTCTTTTAATTTATGAAAATATTAATTTAGTATTTCTTTTTATAACCTTTTTTGTCATTAAAATTTTAAATTAATTTTCTGCAGGAGAAAAACGATTACTATTCTCTGTTCGTATTTCTCTTTATTTAAAACCTAAAAGAAAAATATTTGGATATGGGCTATTGAGGGTAGGAGCTAGCCGTACTCCATTCAACTTTTTCGGGATAAGTCCTACCCCTATAATTATTACGCCACCATGAAAAAATCCTTGACTTAAGCATACTTTATTTATATTATATAATTCATTATATATATATAGTAATATATATATAATATACTCTCAACTATTATATATATTATATAACTAATATTGTAATAAAACTTTTCGTTATAATATATAAGCAATTATATATGGGATAGAAGATATACACTAATTTTATTTGTTAAAATTAAATTTTTGGTATATTAATGATATAAATATATATATATTAATATAGTATATTAATGTAATATATATATATATTATATATTATATATATATATAGAAGTATTTCTTTAATGTAAATTGAATAAAAACGAATTACTTATAGTATATATATTAAATGCATGGGAAAAATTTTCTAATTCTTCAAAGGTTATTGCACCACTCACCACGGTTTCTCCATTAAATTACGCCTAGAGCAGGCAATAGAGAACCACCTTGATCGAATACTTATTCTAGCTCAAAAATCCATACGCTCGTATCATAAAACAAAAATGATTAAGAAGCCTTGGGGAAAAAATTATATGCGGATGCCCTGATTGCGGAGTAGTATATGGACCTGAATAAGTGCTTTCGTGATAGTAATTGAGTGAAATGAGCGGATATTCCGCAATATTGCGGAGCAAATGCGGATTATTCCGCTACACCTCTATATAAAATAATAATAATAATAATTATAAATAATAATAATAATTATATTAATGTTAAACAATAATAAAAATAAATAATAATAAATAAAAATAATTATAATTAATTAATAAATAATAATAATAAATTCTTCAATGTATGAAAGCTGCAGCAGTTAATATATATATGATAAGAATTTTTTTTATTACACTCGTTAAAAAGACCGAAGTAATAACAGAAAAACGTTATTTTAAAATATTTTAGAATAAAATAAAACCAAAATGTATAGAAAAGGAAAAACAAAAAAATAAAAACCAAAATATAAACAACAAGTAAATTGTTATTCCTTTGTAGACCCATTAAATATAATTACAGGTTTCAATAAAAAGTTTCTTGCAATTGTAGTATTATTAATTATACAATTGCAAAAACTTTTATGAAAACCTGCAATAATTTATAAAATAGGACACTATATAGCAGATTGTTATAACTTACACTATTTTCCTCATTAGTTAGTCAACTTTAATTTATTTACTCCTATAAACATAAATTTTTGAACTCTAAAAAAAGTTTTCATAGAATAAATAATAACCATTATTAATACACCACTTTGTCATTAAGAAAGATATAAAATGAAAAATATAGAACAATATATAATGATAAAATATAAAATGTAATAATATTAAACGATGATACAACCCAACATACCGTGAATAATATAATTTAAAAAGAAACAATAAACACAAGAAATAATAATAATAATAATAATAAATAATAATAATAATAATTAACATAATTAAATAATAATTTAATAAATTATATAATTAATATGAATAATAATAATAATAATAATAATAATAAGAAGAAGAAGAAGAAGAAAGAAGGAAGTAAAGAAGGAAATAAGAAGAAGAGTAAGAAGAAGAAGAAAAGAAAAGTGAGAGAGAAGAAGAAGAAAGAAGCATCAACAAGAAACACAGAAGATGTTTGCCAAAGAGGCAAGGCTTCATCAAAGAAGAAGAAGAAAAAGAAAGAGAAGAAGAGAGAAGAAAGAAGAAGAAAGAAGAAGAAGAAGAAAAGAAGAACTTCCTTAGAAGGTGAAGAGAAGGAAAGAAAGAAGAAGAAGAAGGCTAAGATAAGTACGAGTATAGAAGAGGAAGAAGAAGAAGAAGAAGAAGGAAGGAAATGAATAGAAAGAAGATAGAAGAAGTAAGTCACACCGCAATAGCAAACACCGATCATATTAAAATAATAATAATAATAATAATAATAATAATAATAATAATAATAATAATAATAATAATAATAAATAAAATAATAATAATAAAATAATAGTAAATAATAATAATAATAATAATAATAATTAATAACAGCAACAATGATAATAATAATAATAATAATAATAATTAATAATAAAAACATAATAATAATAATAATAACTAATAATAATAATAAAATTAATAATAATAATAATAATAAATAATAAATAATAATAATATTAATAATAAAAATAATAATAATAATAATAATAATTAATAATAATATTAATAATAATAATAAAATAATAATAATAATAATAATAATAATATAATAATTATAATATAATAATTAATGTAATAATAAAATAATAATTAATAATTAATAATAATACTAATATTAATAATAATAATAATAATAATAATAATAATCGTCATTACCACTATTATTTATAATAATATAAAAGAACAGAAATAATAATAATAATAATAATAATAATAATAATAATAATAATAATAATAGAACTAATAATAATAATAATAAATAAAATAATCATAAATTATTATAATTAATTAATAATAATAATTAATAATAATAATAATAATAATACATAATAATAATAACAATAACAATAATAATAATAATAATAACAATAACAATAACAATAATAATAATAATTAATAATAATAATGAATAATAATAATAATAAAATAATAATAATAATCAATAATAATAACAGTAATAAAAATTATAAAAAAAATAATAATAATAATAAAAACAACCAAGCTAAGCTGTTAGTTATTTTATATTTACAAAGTTATAAAAAAATGTTTCACGTTTCTCTATACAAAAATGATCAGTTTTGTGTACGGTGTCATTGTGGTACGCATGCACTTAATAATAATAATAATAATAATAATAATTAATTAATTATTTTAAATTAAATACAATTTATATTTAAAAATAAATAATTATAATATTTACATTTTAAAAACCTAAATATTGCTTGTAGAGAAAGCATTTAAAATAAATAAATTATTATCAATCTTATCACTATATGTTCTCACCCTAATATATATTATATATATATTAATTTATATATAATAATATATATAATTAAGTATATATAGTATCATATACATATATATATATATGAAACTAAAATATATAATATTATATATTACATACATCTAGATCTATAGAGAATATATATATTATACAATATATATAATATATATTATAAATATAATATTATATATATTATTTAATAATATATATATTATATATATATATAGTATTATTATATATATATAATTAGATTCATATAATTTAGTGATCTTTTATGAGTCGCTATACTTCAAATATATATATATATATAATATATATATATATATATATATATATATATTAATATATATTATATATATATATATATAATATATATATATATATATATACTATATATAATATATATAATATATATACAAATTGAACTGCGGTTTATTTCATATTTAACATAAATAATATATATATATATATATATATAATATATATAATATATTATATATATATAGTTTTTAGTATATATACATATTACTATAATTATATTATTATAATAATTATTATTATATTAATATATTATATACAGTAATATTTTTTTTATAGTAGTATATATATTATATATATATATATATTATATATAATATATATATTGATATATATTATCTAACGTGACAATATATATTATATATAGGGGCCCTTATTATTAATTATTATATTATATATATCTAATATTATCATATTATATATATATATTAGTAATATAAACTATGATAAATTTTTATTATATATATAATATTAGATACTTATATATATATATTATAACATTAAATCTTCACGATACGTATAATTAATTAGCATATAACATATATCTATATATATATTATATATTAATTAATATTTATATTATTATAATATATAATTTTATCTTAGTAGTATAACTAGTATATATAAATATAACTCTATCACTTATAATATATATTAAGTTTTTTGATCTTAACTCATTAACTATATTATCGCTAATGAGGTATATATATATAGAAACGTTTATATTTATATATAGATATTTATAATATATATTAATAATAGATATATTATATTATTCACATACAATATATAATATTATATATATATTATATATAATATATATATAATATATGTATATATATATAATATATATAATATAAACTATATATAAGTACTATATATATATGTGGTCTCACCTGATTACAAAGGTAATAATATCAGGTGATCTCAAGTAAGATAGCGGGCCATAATTACATTTAAGATTGCATATATATATAATGAATATATCTAAATAAATATAAATTTAATATATATCTTATATATATGATATATAATAATATAATCACTATATATATAAATATATTAATATTATATAGTATTAACTATATAATTTATATATATTATAATTATTTTTATATACTTTTTTTAATATATTATTTTTTTTTTTTATTATATTTCTGTAAAGAAAAAGAAACATGCACTGAAATAGTATATATATCGTATTTATATATATATATATATAATTATATAATAATAATTATAATATTATATATAATATTATAATTGGGATATATATATATATATATTAATTAAATATAAATAATAGTTATATTATTATTATATACATTTTATTCTTTATTATATATTATATTTATATATATAAACTGGCGTGATTCTTTAATATGTCACCGCGAAAGGATATATAAATAGAATAGAGATATAGGTATAAGGTATAGTCCGAATTAGGTTAGGTATATTAGAGATAGCGTAGCGTTAGAAGAGTTATAAGGTTAGAGGTAATAATACAAATAAGTATATACTGCATCGTTAAAAATTCGAAAAAAAAATATGAAAAAAATAATATTATTTATAGGTTTCAATAGTATCGCATAATATTGAAAAGAGATTATGTGGTACCAAAATTTAATACTAATGGATAACTTGCAATAAAAATCATAAATATATATTAATATAAATACATTATATATATAATATATATATATTTATAACTTATATATATATATACGGTAGCGTAGTATAGATATATATAATTAATATATGAATAGATATCATTCACTTTTTTTTATTGTAAAATTATCAATGTATAAACATATAAAGAGTATGTTGCATGAATCTTTAGCATTAATTAAAATAGTGTATTTTTACTAATTTAATTGAGTTTGAATTTAAATAATATTTTCATAGTTATGTGTATTATATAACTATATTATGCATGTGTATTATGTACCTATTGTAACTGATGTATAAACACTATATAGTATATATATATTATACTAATTTAAATATATACTTATATATATAATTGTTTTATTTTACTAAAAAAACTTTTTTTTACATTGAGCTGCTTTCTCGGGTATAACAAAAAACAAAAATCCAAACACTATTTATATTTTCTTTTTTGTTTCATTTTGTATGCACTTGAACTACATTTGATGTATGATTCTGCAATATAAAAACATTTGGTATATTTATAAAACTTTTTAAAATTTTATGGAAAAAAAAAATTGTGAGATTTAGCAAAAAAATCAAAATAAAATTTTTTTTCTCTATTTATTGCTACTATTTGTAAGTTATTTCATAACATATATGTACTTATGGAAAGTATTTCAGTGAAATCCGCTTGCAAAATCTTTGTAGTCAGCAGAAATTCACTGTTAAAATTTGCTGATTAAAAATGTTAAAATACTGATCAAATGAAAGGAGGATAGTCCTTAATTTTTACCTAAACAGACGGCTTTATTAAATTATGTCCAAATAGTAAATTCATGGTGTAATTGCTCTTAAATAAATAATAGAATATGTAATTAATATTATAAACTATACAATATGATGATCTATATACAACCATTAATTCTCTATGCGCATATGAAGCTCAATGCAATCGAATACACCTCATTTGATGATTTAACTCTAAATTACTCTATTCATCTGTAAGGAAAAACATAGTTAGATTTAATCAAGTTTAGGTTCAAATATGTTATTTATCGCCAAAAAGAAAAATATTCACTAATTTTCTACACGTAGTAATTCTTATTTTGGTTAGTTTTTTTTTACTTTGGAATGTGGAAGATTTAAATGTCTTATTTTTTTGGCTTTTTTTTAAGGAAAAAACATTCTACAATCATCTGGATTGGTTGTCGTTTTAAGTTGCTACCGGCCACTCAGTTTCATCCTGTACGAGCTACAATCATCTCTGCTGTAGATAATTATTACCTCTTAAAAATAATAAATTTGGTATTAGTTCTTGTTTTCTCCAAATATTAAGGAAATATAGCTTATTTCAAATTTAATATGTCTAACATTTAAAACATAATTTGCACTTAAATGCTCTTATTTCTTTATGGCTTTTTAGAGGTAATAAAATTTTTAAGGCTTGGGAAAGTTTCGAGAAAATTCACAGAGATATCCTACCACATTCTGACGAATTTCTGACGGAAAACATGAAAACTTTGACTGAAATTGAAGAATTTTATGATCAGACTGTAAGTATTTATTTACCTCATGCTAATTAATTGTAAATAAATGTTTTTTTCACTGATCAGAGCGTTTTGAGTAGACTTTAAGTTTGAGTGGATGTTTCATGTTTCTCATTATTAATCTCCATTTGCAATTCTCTGTCCTTATCAGACAATGAGTGAATATCCTCAGAACCACTAGGAACTTTCTTGTCCTTACTATTTCTTTCGAACTGTGAATGTTTCCATAGGGCCTCTTCTTCATTAACACTTTTATCAACAAGCAAGTTGTACAATTTATCGGCTTCTGTATTATCATTAGGAAGCTCTGAATCTACAGTTATAAGAATATCTTTCTCTTCCAATTCCTTTCCTTGCCTTCCTA
Source organism: Trachelipus rathkii (assembly GCA_015478945.1). Taxonomy (NCBI): domain Eukaryota; kingdom Metazoa; phylum Arthropoda; class Malacostraca; order Isopoda; family Trachelipodidae; genus Trachelipus; species Trachelipus rathkii. The sequence continues at coordinate 27,442 of JABUQX010057165.1, read as the reverse complement.
CTCGAACTTCTATATCTGTGTCATCTTTCTGCATATTTTTATATTCTCGTACCAGCGTTGCAGCAGGACTGCTTAACAGAGAACTTTCGTCGTCTGAATATTTCTTATCTAAAGCATTTTCAGTCTTGAATTCTTTTAATTTTTCTAAGACTTTTTCTTCTTTAATACATGCTAAGGCAGAAAGGAGATTTGTTTCTGTCGTTTCGCATTGCGAAAAATCCCAAACATCGTTTATAGCTTCAAGTAGATCCATAAGCTCATTATGAGCAACAATTTTATGCTTTCGAACGCGGTAGAAGCTCGTAAACTTTTTGGAACAAATTTCACATTCGAATCTTTTGTCTTTTAAGGTTTCTTTGGCATTAAAATACTCGCAATACCTTCCTTTCTGACCTTCTCTTGCAAGCAAGCTAAGAAGTCTTTTTAATAAGCTTCTATCACATCTAGTCGATTCATTGCCGTTCAAAGTAAATTTGCTTTCAGTCGCATGCTTCTGATCTTCATGAAAGCGGACAACTCCTTCATTTCCAAACCATAACATACAAAAATTACACTTAAAAATGGAGTCAGAATTATTCAAAGCTTCTTTTTGCTGGTTATCATCTCCTAAACAGATATGAAGTTTGAGCGTTTAAAAAAAGCCCCAAATTTGAAGGTAGCTGGTAGTCCCAAGCTATGAAGGAATGTTGATCTCACTTTGTAAGGTCCCAAAATAAGAAAGTAGCTGGTTGTCTTAGCCCCAGCTATGAAAGTAGCTGGTTGTCTTAACCCCAGCTATGAATGTAGCTTGTGGTCTCAGCCCAAGCTATGAACCCTGATAAAAATGATAAAAATAAATACATTATCATTTCTTCCATATTTGAGCAATTAGAAACACAAACCTCTTATGTTCAACTCTACCTCTAGCATGGATTCTGTTTATTTCTAAGCTTAGACATAAATATCTTCCATTTTGTCCCCAATAGTGTCAGGTTCTTCTCCTCCAAGGCAGTTGTTGCTCTGAATGTAACTACCTTTTGTTAGCAATAGTCTGAAATACACATATTCAACTGATATACTTAGTGCTCGTAAGCTAATTTTTTTCTCCTTATCAACACTCATAAATTACTCTTATCGCTTATTACCTTGTTTCACATTATCTTACTTTCGGTACCTCTTAATTCTTACCACGTTCCTTCCGTATCACCCTTCCTCTCCATCAAAGCCCTCACTAAACTTAATTTTAATAGAACAACAAAATGATCCGATAATCCTATTCCTATCCCCTCACTGAATAACATCCAACACACATACTCAAACATCTTCCTTCATTCGCCAAACAAATCAATCATAACTTTTCAGTTTCGATACGATCTCTACCTACAAAAACTCTAGTATAATTATGAAATGGAATTCGTTTAAAATGAAAGTATTACTTACGCAATACCTCGGTCTCCTCACGGAAATCAATCCCCTTCTTACCATTCTCAATTTTTCCCGACACCTTCCTACTGTTATACCATCCCTTTTTGTGATCACCTATCCAACCATTTAGGTTACCCAACACAAACAATAATCAGAAGCTCCTACCCACCCCATCAAAACATCATTCATATTTTCTCAGAAATCTCTTTCTCCTTCACATTTCCCTCAGATGACCCATACGCCCAACCAAAATTTTGAAGCTTTCAAATTTAAAATTTAACCATAAATATCTAGTACTCACACACACAAAGGTGCTACCATACTCCATGTAAAGTCACTTATCAAACAATTGCAACTCCTTTCTCTCCCCCTCTCATTCCTTTCCACACCACACACAACATTTTCACCACCAGTATCAACAATTAACATCAAGTACACTTTACTTATTTATCTGGTTTATCTGACCTGCATGTGAAATTAAATATCACTCAGCTTATGCCTCCAAAATATATTCTCAGTCGAATCCTATTTATTTCTTTTGGTCTATGTCATTTAAGTACAAATTCTTGTCTCAGCACTGTGATATTAGAGTATAGATATAAACATGATGGCTTAGTTCTTCTTAACTCGTACCTATATTTAGATTAGTATAAATTTCAAATAAGCATCCAGTACTTATACCAACTAGGTTTAAAAAATGACTTCATTAATAGCAATATTTCATAAATCTAAACATCCAATTTTGAGATAGAATGACAACGATTAATTTAGTTGTAAAATCGCCATCCCACTGATCACCTATTACATATACAGGTGTGCTTCTATATTACCGCACTGAATGTACCCAAAAATGCCAGGCCAAGATACTGATTACCATAAATACTATTTCATTTGCTCATTGAACTGATTCATCTCCCTTTTTTACCTTAACTATATATATCTCCAATTAGATATTATAAAGCCAATTATAACTCTCTCGATTACATTACATTTTCGCGATAAATAGTAATAGTATATAAATAGGGCTATACTAGTGTATTTCTGAGGCGATCACTCGCTCACTCTCGATAGCTTAGCATTAGCTAATTTTACTACTAGTAGTCTAAAGAGATAGTTTGTTAGGTAGTGTGGAGTCCACATACCCAACTACCAACCGTCACCTTATAGTCGCCGTTCTACCGACTACGCAAGGTACATACTGAATGGTAGTAGGATCTAATCTTTCTCCCCATCATATGTCAAAAATATATAATAATATATATATATATAATATACTCTAGTAATAACATAACTCCAGGAATGAGCTATTCTGAGCCTACTCTTGTCAGTATAGTAAATAACGGTTCAAGCAATCTTATCTTACCATTCTGAGTCCGAAAACTTATATTAAACCTAATAATATATTATAGAACACTTCCAATAGAAAGTCATTTCATTCGGCGTCAAAATAAGTATTTGGACTGGCCAGTCTCTCGTGAGTTTAAACACTCTTAAGTAAGTACGGTTTTCAGCATACTATCTAATCTCCATATAGTCTCATCACTAAAACTCGTAATGAAATTGTATTGCAGTCTATCAACAGAGGTAATCTTTTAGCTTATATTCAGGAGTTCGCATAAGATACCAAACGTGCTATTGTTACCAAAAGTACAATAATATTATAACCAAAATGTAGCCATATACAGTCGCCTTATAAATCGCGGTACCTTCTATAACCATGCAAACTTATTATTAGATTGTTTATTTCATAGGTTCTCTGAACCTCCGCAGCGCACTCCGGGAGAATTACCTTCCAAAGCATATCATCAATTCTTCCTCACACTATGAATTTTGGACTTACTGCCTAGTAAAAGACTAATTTCTTTAAATATTGCTTCCAGTTTGGACACACCAGAATCTCTCAACGCTGTATGAAGCTGAATTCTGATTTATTTTGTCATTTAGTAATAATTTTAATCTGTACCTGATTGATTAGGCAGTTTCTGCTATCAATTACAATAAGATAACATTTTATAACTAATAATAATATTTGTAAACTTTTATCTTTACCTTTCAAGCTCCACATGTAGGTGTGAAAATATATATATATATATTATATTATATATATAATCATATTATTTAATAAGCATGGTGTAATAGTAATAAATATAAATAATGTATATACAATCACAATATATAATGTCTTAGATTAGTACTCCTTTATTTAAACGTTTATTCAGAGTATCTTGTAATAATTATATTTTGCATTATATATACATCTTGTAAATTTAATTATAATTGTTTTATTGTAAATTTTCAGAAAAATATTTTGAAAGTATTCAAATATAAATATTATTTTGATATTTATTTAATTAATGTTTATTCAGTTTCCTTATAATAATCCATAATTTTCCTTCTTAATATAATAAAATTTAGCTTCAATATTGTATATTGCTATATTACAGTATAAGCCTCTCCTAGAATTTATATCATCCTCTTCTCATATATCTCTTTCCTAACTCTATAACTCTCTTATTGCTCTTCTTCATTTCCTATTCTATATATATACTTCCTACAGTATCTATATATTCTCAATTGACAGTTCCAACTCCGGCGGACAGTCAGTATATTCAATTATATATGCTAACAAGCTATAGTACAGTGACCAGTTAGTTAATTATTAGTGATTCGCATAAATTGAAAGAGATATAGTTGATATCCAATTGCTATTTATAGAATAGTCAAAAAATTATCATTAATTATTGAATTATTTAATTCATAATTATTATTATTATATTATTATTATTAGTATTATTATTTTATTTAACTTTATTATTTATTCCTAAGAAATTTGTGCTCATGTAAAAATAAGCGTGCTACTGGAATTTAGCTTATGAAGCAGCTAATTACTTTAAAAATAAAAATAATATTAATATTATATATAGTATATAAGTATATAAATAAAATATATATATATTATATACTTATTAAATATATATCATAAATATATATATATTATATATATATATATATATTTTATATATATATATATATATATATTATATTAATATATAATATATATATATATTCTTCTTATACTTTTGTTATTAATTATATGCCCCAAATAATTTTCTGGTATAGTATTATATATATATATAACGCGCGTGCATTAGGAGGTTGACTCCCGAATCTCATGCGAGAGGACGGCTGGGTTTAATGCTGCTCGCATAGCTGATCAGAGTTTTAATTATGCCTGGGGGCAAGAACTAAGACATAACTCTCCACGTTGTTATGATAAGGACAAAAGAGCTCGGATAGAGTCTGAGGTCTTTAAATTCGAATTTTCCTTGTAGTGCGACCACCGATGGACAATACGCTTCTAGAAAGAAAGGTTCCAGCCGTGTGACGAGTGAGCACCTCATCGTGTAATAACGGAGTGTAAATATATTTAGCTGAAGTTAGCTTTGTACACACACACAGACATTATAATAATCCTACCCTTAGTAGTACATCATAGGACCGCGTACGGTAACCATCTATCATACATAATCTTATAATGTATATAGTAGGATAAAAATTATACTATTATTAATAGTAAGGTATATTTAATTACCTCACCTTAGTCACCGTCGTGTATAGTGCACTCAATCAACCTATATGCCTACCCATACAAAATAAATCTCCTCCGCTCATTACTCTATCCTATTTCATATGCACCTAATAATATTCTCGCTATCTCTGCCGAAATAACTCACATTTCTCATCATTCCTTCAGAACATTTATCTATGTTCACCGATATAATCTATATCCTCTCTCATCATTTATTCTCTTTATCTGTGTATTTCTCTCTGGTATTCACATGTGTTTCTATGGATTTATTTCCCAACACATCAACTCTATCATTTATACATTTATCTCTCTCTGTCTTCATTATCCCTCTCATATCCAAACGCGAGCTATACCTACATCCGTCTAGATGGGGGCGCTCTGCACACATACCTTTTGTGCGAATATGTATCCGAAACACCATTGCCGATAACGCTTAATTCTTGACTTTTTCTTAGTTCAATGTATTCTTCTACATCCCCATTTACTCTTGCTATTTACCTATCTATTTTCTTTCACACCACTACTCTACTTACTCATCTATTATTCTTTTAATACGTTCATTCTTCTTTTAATATTTATATTTAAATTTCTTTTATATATTTGTTTTCTTATTGGCTACATCAATGGTTCTATATGTGGGTGTATCGAATGCCCTTCTCTCTCACTCTCGCTTTCCACTTGTCGCCCAGTTTCTCATTGCACCATTCCTCATTATATTTCAACTCTCATTACTACCCAGTATTCTCATTTTATATTCTTATCGTAGAGCCCTTATTTTCTAAGGAATCAAGCATGGTATCGAAGGTTGCTTTCTCATTTGCAGTCTCTTCCTCATAGCACTGCCCTCTTATACCCCCGTGGAATTGAGGTACAGTCCCAAAACGATATGGCTTACGGACTCATTAGTTATGGGAACCCACGACCTCTTGAATACACAGACTCGAGTGTGACGGCGCTGATATAAGGCTTAGTCCCTTTTACATCTCAACCTTCGAATGTACAATCTGGGCTTTGCCCTACAGATTGTATAGATATTCACTTAAAGAACTGCGTAGCGACTCTCTCGCGAGGGCACTTTTCCCTGCATACTTCTAGCTCGCCCCTCAGTGTGCTCGTTATTCCAGGGAGGGACATTTTTTTCCATACTTACACTCGCTGCTCTTCATGTATCACGTGATTGCTCCTATTTCCTCCCATTCCGACTACCATAGCCCCATATATAGTATTATTTATATCTACACAGACATACTGTTTGTCTCTAGGGATCTATCGTTTCTTGTTAATTGCGAGTTGATTGTTACTGGCAAATCTTATCACATAATACAAGAAAGATGGAACATAAACACACCTTTCAGCTATAGCATCTGCAGGGCAAGACCTGTGCCACCTCTCTCACAGCACCCAAACATCTCCGAATCTCAGCAATCTTGGGTAGCTGCGTTGATCTCCCTTATAATGTACTACTCACGTCTCCTCCACTATTAATCTAAAAACACTCAACGGACCCCCCTTTTAGATAACTACAACTACCTCTTCTACCTACAAAAGGCGTGTTCCTAAGAGCTCCTCTCTCGTTCCAACCCTCCAATTGACTCCTCCCTATCGTGCCCTCTCCTTATCTCAAGAACCCTTCGTCCTTCTATCGGATGCGTCAATCTATCGCACCAACACGCACTCGCGACATCAATCGACTATATCTACAAGTACCCCCTCCAGACCGGTCCCAAGTCTATGCCATTCCAATATCGGGTAGTTGTAGCCTAGAGGTTTCATCTCCCCTCTTGCTCGCACTGACCTCTACCCATTTGACCTCTCACAATAACAATATATTTCCTTACGACACCCATTCTTGTCACTTTCCTCATATGTTGCTCCCCACGCTATGGTTTAGCGATATCCCCTGTGTTGTTTCACACTCTCATGATATCAGCTCAACATTCCTGTGTCAGCTGTGGTGGTCCTGTACATTGTTACTATCCATAAAAAAATAATTACGAACAATTATTAGTGGAAGAAACTCAAAATATGTATTCAATGTGTCTATGGACGTATAATACATCTACTTTAGTACTCATTCCCACACTACCTGATATTTTCCAAGTAAATGAGTTTATACAGTTCAATAATGTTCATAAAATTGAGAAACTACACAATCTTCATCCTTAAATTTAACATCACTCAATTATCAGTGTGAGTTTTTACTATTTAATATCTTTTATTAAGTGTCCATTGAGCTCATATGGTATAAGACACTTATGACAATTCACATAACACTTGACTATAATAATAAATATAAATAAAAAAATAACTAATATAAAATTTTAATTTAGATTTTATCATTTGCGCTAATAGATCCAAACTTTGTCGATGCGAATTATGTTTCGTGTCATTCAATTTTAGGCTATAGTTATATAGAGAATTGTTAATAGTATTTCAATCTCTGATTGGTCTGTACGTATAGTTAAGTAAAGTAGTATTATGAGTCGTAATACTAGTTGTGTATATATAAAACATTAATGGATATATAGCATTTACTTGCCAGTAAAATTAAGTACAAACTACATTATTTATTGAATCTGCAACTAGTAATTGTAAATCCAACTAAAATATTCTAATCGCTTTGCTTGGTCCTGTATTGTGATACTAAGCTAGTTAGAAAGTGTGAAGAATCTTTTGTTTAATTGAACTATGTACTATTATGTTTTATAAACTTTAGATACTTATAATATGAGAAATTTAATTTTCGGATCTCATAGTTCTGGTACGCACTCTTTTTATTTTTCCAATCATTTGTTTCGAATGTAAAGATTGTCTGAGTAACCATTCGACCTCACATTTTTATCACAGTCTTTCTTTTTCACTCAAACTCAAAGGCTAACATAAACTGCGTCTCCAATGCCTTTATGTAATATACTAGTTTCTACTCTCAGTATCCTCTCTCAAGGAGGAAATCCTCTTAGAGTGCATCGATCAAAGCCAGATCTATCATCATTCGTCTCGCATTGACTTGCTCATAGATTTGAAAATTGGCAATATCTCGCTCACATAACATGTTTGAAATATGGCTTATAGCACATAAGCTAACGCGTTCTCCATATTATTGACCATTAATCACCATCTCTATCAAGCTCGCTTAGACACCGTTTGAACCGATAATACACTTCCTGCGGGCATGGGAATTTTCTGCACGCTGTCCCACCGTGTTGTTCCGCTGCCCTTAACGCCCCTGCCCTTTTCTTAACGTATGTGTCGACATAGTATTGAGCGTTATATTAATAGGGCGCGTCACAACATCTAACCTTATCCAATCCCGATTGTGTTACATTCTGAGCTAAAAATTGTTCCAGTTGTCGTTGTCAACCCACTTTCGCAACATTAATATCTCGTCTCAAGATATGTAGTAATTACATATTCATTGAAATAAACTTTCCATAGAGAAATTTTCACAAAAGTATATAGAATCTTAAACTACACTCTCTATCTTCTGCAATCTCATATAACCTCTGTTAAGTATCTTAATACAATATAATTCTCTTTGAACAGCTCAGTGAATTGTGGCGAGTCTGAGTCAAGAATTGCAAGAGTATTATGATTAATAACGCTACAAAGAACCTTCTTATCTTAATTGCGCTTGTTCAATCATATATTGCAACATTTTTATTTAACTAATGTACCCCAGTACTTGAAAGCACTTTGAATGTTTTACTCTATTCTCCTAGTTTAATAATTGCAACTTATATTTTCATTGTGTGAAGTATCTTTAAACAGCTTATTCTGAACATAAACCTCTACTTCCTGCGAGAGTGATAAGGACGTGCGACTGCTAATTGATTGATGTCCTGTCGTACGTTGGAGCTTTAACTAGATTCTAGTATACCTATTACATTTTTACTTAATAGGTATCATACCTTCAACATTTGTAAGATACTTGGATGCTGGATAAACGTTGTGAAAGATTAGAATTAATAGTTGACGTATTTATTTAAAACTCAAAGCTTAATAATTAAATTAATTTATATTGAAGCCTATATATTATACAAATATTTATATATAAAACATACTCCTAGTCATAATATCCAATATTGCAGTTATACTGAGAATTCAATACTCTTATCTAATGTAGTAGTAATATTAAATAGATCAGTTGCGTTGATGTGCCTAAGCAAAGTACTGGGTACTGTTCAATTAATTGTAAACAGTAAGTCGTTTTAAAAAAAAATATAAAAATAAATATTTAAGAGTGGTTTGGGATTGGAAGGGTTAGATATAAAATTAAAATAAATAATATTTAAATTTAGTAAAACAAACTTTATATGAATTACTAATATGAGGAGGAGTGAAACTCATAATACAATATGGGATGACTATATAATGTTGCGTCAAGTTTAAATTTATCTTTCTGATTAAACATATAGGAATGGATTAAAGTAATTAAATTCATACCATAGGATATATTATATAATACTGATAAAGTCTTGGAATAGTTATACCTACTTACTATTACTTACTACTCATACTACTATATATAATATAATATTAATAATTAATGAATAATAAATATAATAATATAAATAAATAATTATATAAATTAATATAAAGTATATTATAATAATATTAATAATATAATATAATATACTAAACTATAATATAGTAAAATGTAGAGTTGATGAGATATTGACTAATTATATTATTGATGAATGGTGTTTTTACGCGGAATACTATTTAATAAAGTCCTTAATATATTAAATCTTTATAATATTTTTTTTTATTTTTGCAATTGTTCTAAGTAGTATTCATTAATTTGTCCAAATTTGTATTAAATATATAAGTTGTTATTAACTGAAATTTTTGGAAATGTTATGCTGACATAGTCAGTATCTAGAACTAATGAATGAACACTTGGTATATGTAGTTTAAATATTAAGAGTCTGCTATAGATGACGTATTAACGTTTACGAATAAGAACTTAACTTTTTTTGATACATTAATTAGATATTTTTATTTTCATTATAAAGTATGTGTGAATCAATATTTTTAACTTTCTTATTAAGTAAATTGATGCATTTATTAAGGACGCTATTAACTGTCGAATAAAAACAAGACCAAAATTTTTCATCTTGTTGAAGGAGATGGATACTTTTTCAATCTGAAGTTAATGATTCTATTATTTAAATTTATAATTATTGACCTATTAACTTCAAAAAAGTTTCATACGCAGTTCTTTCATGCCCCTTAAACCAAGACTAAGTTGTTAAGAGATTATGGAGAATAAAGACGATAGTTCCCCCACCCCACTCCATGATAGAATATGGTGAAAAGAGATATTTATTTTAATCTTTTTGCAATAACACTCTTGTGATAATTTGATCCACGCAAATGTTTGCTGTCGTAGACAGGAATTCAATGTTTATGGGCCGGTTGCTATAGATTGGCCATCCTCCAACCAATAAAAAGTTGGATCAAAACAATATAAAGCAAACCCGATTGTTAGTATCTCTCGTCAAAAGTGAGAGAACATCACCAGGTGTTTCCAGTTCCTCTATTGTGTAGATGCGTGAGTCGTCTCTCTCTAAAGAGCTTTTATATTTCTTAACTTAATTAGATGTCTCATTTACATGTGTGATCCAAACACCTATAGAGTGTGTATTGTGTCCTTCATTGCATTTGACGGAGAAGCTACTATATTTGTTAATTATCTATATATATCTGGTGCAAAAATGAATTATATTCTTATCGAGTGAAAAATGCTAGTAGTGTATGTATTCTATTATAGCAGAGTACAGATGAATTATAGATTTACCATGATTCTAGATGCTATCCAATATATTGTTGACTAGTTTAGTCTTGAGATCTTATTAATGACATCTAGTAATTAAATTGAGTAAGCTCAAATTAGCTCATTACATTTTATAGAGTCATATTTATTTATATTATGATTTATTTATTTATTTCTCTATATGTGATGCTCTAACACGTATTGATTGTTCGAGAATCTGTATAAATTTAATATTAGATTACTTTATTATTTTTATATGGATTCTCATTATTTACATGCGTTAATCTATTATTCTCTCTGTCACTCGTTTTAAATTGGTATTTAGATAATAGAAGCTATAAAGTATAATCTCTTCATTGCACTTTCATGAACTGAGTTCCTTAGCTTACAACATTGACATATTTTGCCTCTATCTCTTTGACTATTATTCTTTGTAGTTGAATGGTTAAGTTCTATTCTCAGATTGGAGACTCTATACTAAGGATTCATAAGCTTCTAATGTCATATATATCATAAAAAAATCAAATCACTTTGTACATTAAGCAATTACATACACTTCTAACTTAGAAGGAGATCTATTAAAAAGGTTTGAGGTGGCAATATCTCGTTTTTCGGACATACTAGTTCTTACTTTACTCTAACCTCCATTTGTGTATGTATCACAGCACACAAATATATCTAGTCTATATCTCCATTCTCGAACGTCCTAACACATTCTCGTTTATATCGTTGTGATTTTTTAAATTGTATTAGTTATAAAAACCGATAACAATATGTTAATGTAATCAGAGTATTATCTCATTTAAATATTTTATTAGTATCTGGTAAATACAATGTATAGTTTCGTTCCTCAATGTATTAATAATTAGTTATAATATGAACGAGTCTCTATGTGTCTTTAAACTCCTTACGTATACCCTAGTACACAGAGATGGAAATATAATAATTCTTCCAAATGAATACTTGCAATAAATATATATGAATATAAAAATCGCCAATATTCGGAAATATTCGTTTATGTGATTTATTCTCTTTGTATTCTAGTAATCTCTCTATGCAAAGCTTGTATATGTTTTGTTATATATATTTGTTAAATCTGCCTCAATGATCATTCAAGGCATTCTACTATAAATCCTAAATGCATAATTTAAAACTACACACTTTAATTTATAGATTGTTAGTTGGTATTATTGTCTCTACCTTTAATGTGTATCTAATTATCTGAAATAACTTTCTATTCTTCCCCCGCTATTTAGACTAACTTCTCAGTCTCAGTCAGGGTTGTGACCAGACTTTATGAGTTCCTTTTTAACTCAGTATCCTGAACGTCTCTCTTGGCGGTAGGGGATTGAGATACTCTCAGACAGCTCTGCTGACGAGAGGATGACTGATTCAATCCGTCCGCGAGCTGTGCACTGTAGTCTTTTAATTTCCTGGGGAGCAGTGAATACATTAAAGCATTCTCATAGTGTAGAGACCACTACTACTTGGTCACAGAAAACAAGCTGTTAGTGCGTGGATAGAGCCCGACAGTAAATCTTTTTATATAAAAATAGCGTGTATTTCCTCGATGATTCTGTTCGTATGATTTTACTACAACGCAACTGTGTTCACACTTTGTGGAAATGCCGAGGATAAAGAGGGTATAATTAATCAGCCCTATAAGATTAAACAATAAAGTAGCACTGTTTTTTCTCTTTTTTTAATTTATTGTGAGTCTACTGCCTTTATGTCAAGTGATTCTATTATCTCATATTCTTATCGGGAGTCTGAATAACTTGGTATTGTACCTCCCATTCATGCGGTCTTAAGAAACTGACTTCTCTATCTATAGCTATATAATAAATTACTTTGAACTCACATAAAGTGGATTGAAAGACATTAAAGAGTACTCTATACCGCATATTTCCGAATTTACTGACAATCAATATGCGGACTACCCTACAATTTGATAGTATCAGGAGTATATTAGGTAGCTCAACACTACCTATCAATAAACAGAATTTCCTGTACTTAGTCTCACTCCTGCATAGTGTTGAATTAGTGATTTTGTAGATATATACGGTCTAAGCCACTAACTTTGCTTCGCAATTCGTCTCACGAGCTATACATAACTTTACACTTACCTCCGACTTTGTTGTTATTTTTATATTTTACAGGCCTGAATATTTTAATTAAAAACCATAATAATATTTGTTCTCAATCTTTAAATACGAACTGTTGAGTTTTAAATTCTGTAAGATATGCCCCTCTGAGGGCTATACTGTTTTTTACATTTTTATACCTCCTATTCGTGTTACTTGTGATAACGAAGAATTAGTCATGATTAAGCCTGTACTTCTGGAGGGTAAAAACCACCGAACTGGCTTCGATAGTTATTATTACTACCGTGATCAAACAAAACTCATATAACAATCAGTTTACTTATAAATGATATCAGTTTTGTGAGGTGCGTGTAATTCCTCTTAAATTACTCTAAGTCTATTTTTAGTGGTAATCATAGATAATATGCTAGTGTTGATAGAGCTTTTAGAGTGTTTAGATGATTTTGATCATTATACGAATACCTGTTAAGTGTTTTAAGTATGGACCTGATACAGCATTTTTGCTTAGTTTGAGTATTCCCGGTTTTGGGAATCTTCATGAAATCCTAGAAAGCAACTTTCTAAAAAGGGAATTCAATAAGCTATATATAAGATTAGTTATAAATCCTTTTCGACAAATTTCTCTTAGCTAATTCTACTCTCAAGGATATATTACTCCGATTATATTCATGCGATATTAAACCTAAGATTGATTCGATATCTATTTAAGACTCTCCTTCATATTTGTAAAACATATATAGTACTTACCCCCTCCCCAAACCCAAAATCATGACTCTCCTTTCACACCAGAAATAAAGCGTTTACGCCGTTAGATGTATAGTTTACTTCGTCTCGTCAGAAAACAGTTTTACAGTAAAGGTATCGTTCTAATTTTTATCTACCAAAATTTAAAATTTTTTAAATTGTAGACACTTTGCTAACAGAAAACCTTATTTTTTATTTGACCGGATATTTTAGCCATTTAATTTTGCAAAATTTTAACATTTTCTCAACATGCTCTATTTCGCCAGGCTTTATTTTTGTCACATCTGATTTATGTACTACCATCTACTCGCAAGTACTCTGTTTAATTAAAACTGCGACAAGCTTGAAATCATTTTGTTAGAGCATATAATTCTTAAATAGTTCCTCAAATTTTCCTGCCTCTCGCACTTGCATGCAAATCTGTTAAAGGAATTCTGATTCCTTTGTGATTCGTCTGGTTAAAACATCCTCTATTATTTTAATAGGGGCTGCTTCCACTTCAGACTTTACATTAATTTCTCACCCATGAAAGACATCTATAACTTCTACCTATCACCGTAATGAATTTCCTTATGGGCGAGAATCACCTGGGGCGGCTCCGTTTGTAAGACTCACCGAAGATATTGAAGGATGCGATTTGCTAACCTATTTTCTTTTGGCAGCTTTTCGCATTGAGAATCCTCTGGCCTACACACACGATCTTCTAGCACATGAGAGGAAACTTCTATGTAGCGCTGTCTGAACTCTTGTGCATACAATACTCTGTCCGATTGGTGAAATCGGTTAGTCTCCAACATGTTATAAAATTTCCCTATGTGGCGTAGAGGTCATTCCGTTCTCGTTTAGTTACCTTGCTGTGGCAGCAGGTTTGACTTTATGTAATCAGTCTCTCTCCCCGTAACTAACCCACAATATGAGGATTGAATTCCAACCGACGCCACTGCCTATCCCCTTCAAGTGTTGACACAGCAGACCTCCGAATGAACGTTTTGTGATCCAGTCCAAACCAATGGTGTTTCTTGTGTGAAATCCCGGATTTTGAGGCAATGTGTGCAATGTGAGCGTGCTAGAATTCCATAAAGACTACAATAACGTTCTCGTGATCTTTTTATTACCTTATTCCACGATATCACTGCCCTGGCACCTGGAATAACATCTTCAATCGTTTTTTTTTATTCTATGAAAATCCACAAAATACGATAAATGGGTATCGTATCATAGATTATTACAATTACTTCAGTTGGAGTCCTAGATTAGATATATATTTGTTGCATGTCTCTATCATAATCCACCTTCTATTCATATGAATACATGCTATGACGAAGATGAGACGTTTAAGCCTCGTAAGTATCAGCGAGCGCTGCTGTACTCGCATCGCTCGTTGTGCCTCCCCACTATTAGACTGCATTAGAAGACAACCAGCTCCTTACAAACCTCGTGCCGGAGGTCGTCTTCAGCTTTTATGCGTGTCGTAAGAGGTACATGACTGGACACAGGCAGCGGACTGTGTGTGACTGATTAACACCATTTTCAGAAATAAATCGTCTACATAATTTTGTATCGCTCAAAACTGATCTCTATGATTTCATGCAAAAGAACTAAGTATAATTACAGACGTGCTAGGTCACATATTACACCTAGGCTCCAACACTTGTTTTCCCAAATACTTATACTGTGCAGTATCAATCTGTGTCTCTCGGACCATACCATCTCTACTTCATAGGGACAACGCCTGTAGAAGATCATCCTGGAGTGCGAGATCTGCAATCAGGAAGCACATAGCCATTTGTCTCTGCGTCCCTCATAGGCGACAACCGCATCATATCCCAGTGCTTCTCCTACTTCACGGGCTCTCTCGATTCGTGCGCTGAGCGTAAGCTGAATTTTTACCCTTTTTACAACGTGCATATCGTTACACTCTAGCATTGATGGGCAGGTATTTACTTAAGACCATACACAATTATTGTAGTTAAAATATAGCTGTTATCATTTTTTTTCTACCGCCATGCATCGAAATGTTTCATGCAGATGTCTCCGTAAGGCACTATTCTTTTCACTATACTTCTGAGATTTAGCCTATATATCTACTTAAAACAACACTGTAATTTACAATTAATTTTCTCTCTTCAGCTTAAATTACAACACTTAGCGAAAACAACGGAGTACCATTGTCTTCCTTTCTCTCTTATTACGTTATAAATTATCTACACTCTGTAATACTCTCAAAGATTGGAGTTTATTCACATTTTATATTGCCGCTCTATTCGACTTATCATCTAGCAATGGTTCCAACTACAACTTCTGATTGTATTGAGAAAAGATGCTTGATTATGTGTGATATAAGCGTGAAAAAACGCCAGAAACTTTACACTACTTGAGCCATGAATATTTTACCTAGTACATGATGGCTGTTTAAATATAGGCTAATACTAAAATTCAGCCTATAGAACAAAGCACCCCACCAACCTCAAAGTACTGAGATGCGTGCTATTGTGCTTAAAACAGTGGTAAAACAATATAAAAAGGAAGATTCTGACAACTCGAGAAAAATATTAAGCTTTGGTTTACTGTGATAAATATAAAAAAAATGACACAAACTTTTTCAGTTTTAATAAATATTATTCGATATTTTTTTATTTCTATAGTTCATTCAATAGAGCCACTCTTTTCAACTATTACAGCTATAAGTATCGTGATATATTTGAAAGCAGCCGAATATTTTAAGAACTGTAATATTGAACGATCAAAATACTATATTATAGGTACATTGTGTAGTCGTTACAACTAGTGATTTAATTTTGATCTGTGTTATCTGTAATCCAGCTTACGATAATTTTTTATTAAGATTTAAATATTATTATACTATAATGGATGTTAAATTTATAAAACATTTCGGTGTTTGTTGCTAAAATATCGACAGCGGGTCATTGGGTTAACCAGACCTTAAAATTTTTAAACTTTCCCGTCTAAAGACGAAGGTGTATTTAAAAATTTATTAACGAGAGAATATTTAAGAATAACATTCTCCGGGAGAATCTTGATCTTACTTAATTGTGTGATTAAAAAAATTTATATTTCGTGATTAAGTTCAGGATAAAGATAGTAGATCAGCCACAAATCGATGAAGTCGCGTGTAGTGGCGCCCAGATTTGTTTGTGTCATTTGTAGGATTAAGTGCGAGTGTTATTATGAAATTATTACTAAATTATTAACATTTTAGTGAAAACAGTTTTACAAATTAACCAGTAATAAGCTTAAGTGACCCATAGTGCTTTACTTAATAGGTTAAATCTTATATATAAATAAAATTCTCAGTGTTGTAAAAGTAGCTTCATTCTCGAACAAAATTATTATAAAATCTAGCAACCATGTAATAAATTCTGGTGCTAAACACTCTCACTGATTTGTGTGAGACGTTACTCTATATCTTTACCTAGATTCTAGCTATGTAATAATTGGTCTATTTAATTATCCAAAGTTTATTAATCCTTGAGACACCGTATTAGAACGTAATAATGTATTTATTTGACAGTAATTAAATTTGTCATTATCAATATTTCTGTAGACCTGTTCTTATATGGTTAACACTTGTATCGATTAACAGTACAAAACTGACTGAGTTCCATATATATTTACTCTCAAGACCATTAATGTTTATTATTTTAACTATGCCATAGAGCACTTACATCTAATTCCAAAATTCTTGGTTTTTATTCCAATACAAATTCTTTTGCATTTTTTAAGATGGATATTAATAAACACAAATAATATTAAATTAAATTATAAAAAGTCAGTAGAATTTAAACTAGGCAATTCTAGATTAATCTATTTTTTTATAATTGTAAGATAGAGTAACAAAATTATTGTAAATTTTTTAACGTATATTTTCACTTTTAAAAATTATTATATTTACATATTATATTGAATAAATAATAAATAATATAAACAATAAATTGCGAATCAGTTTACGAATTTCTAATAATTACTATGACCAAAAATAAAATCATATTTTTTTTTTTTGAGTCAACATATTTATATTAATTATTTATTATTTAATATTTCATTATATGTTATTATTTAATTATTATTATTATATTTTAATTATATTATTAATTTATTATATATTATTATTATTATTAATATTATTATTATTATTATTTATTTAATATTTATTCGAAAACACAATTGTGCATATATATTATTATAGTAATAATAAATTAGTTAAAGTTCCTATAAAATTATAAAAATAATGGAAATATATATATTATAATATTAATATTATATATAATTAATTATATAATATAATTATTTTTAAATATTATGTATAATAATATTTTTAAAAAATATTATGATTTATTTCATTAATAATATATTTAATTATTAATAATTATTATATAATATTAATAGCATTCTTTATATTGTTATTAAATAGTATAGATTTTAATATTTGATTACAGATACCATGAATAAAGTGTTAATTATTTTAAAAATTAATATAATAATAATAATAAATTAAAATAATATATAATATATATATAATAATAAATTATAAATATAACCCTACCTAAACGAGCCAACCACTATAATCAAAGTCGTTTATTATATGTCATTCCTTACCATATAATTATAAAGCTCATTCTCATCAGGACCCACACAACACTCTGACCTGACCTATTTCGTAATCTTCCTGAAATAATTAATAATAATTAATATAAATTATATAATAATAATAATAATATATAAATAATATAAATATATAATAATAATAATAAATAATAATAATAATAATATTAAATAAATTAAAATTAATAATAATAATATAATATAAAAAATATGAAAATAATTAAAATATAATAATATAATAAATATATTTAATGTGATGCAGATAGAACGATTAGTGAAATGATATATTGATCTTAGTGAACATAAATATAACTATAGTGATTAATTTATATGAATTGAAGAGTGCATATTAGAATGTTTGTATTCCATTTAGTGTGGATGTAGTTATACGTAATCTATGTATATCTCTAGTGCATATTATAATGTACGACTATAAGTTCGTCTCTAAACCTATGAAACTTTTTATCATCGTCTCTCCAATTTGTGGCATAAACATTCTTTAATAGATGAGCTATCTTCCGCTATGAGACTATATAAAATTAGATTATTCATCGAATTCGAGTGTATGGGTGCAGATACTGGGTCGAACTGTGTATAATGTATATAAATTCAGCATATAAAAATGGGGATATTATTTGTTTTTCATTTCCAATTTTAAAAATGTTACGAATTTTGTATATTAGCTTAGACCTCAAGTTCCAGACTGAGCATAAATATATGATACATATGAAAAACCAATCTCTGGTATTGCAATATTCATACATAAGATGAATTTAATGGAGAAGTACGGTTGACTATATTATTTTAGTACACAACAATAATATTATAAATTATACTACACTAAAGATTAGAATACATTAATGAATTCAAATACCTAACATATACGCAAATGACGATTGTAGGTAATTATAGGATGAAAGACATAGTAATTATAACAAAATACTGTGGATATCGAGGTATTTACAGAATAATCAGGAGAGACACCAACTCTCAGTTGATTTTGTGACCCATATTTTTTTACATAGTGACTGAGTTAATTAGAGTTGCATAGTATTGTATTTATAATAAAGTACAAGATTATTATATGTATGATACTGTGAATTCTTAACTATAATTGTGCTCATAGTTTTTTATGGCTGTTGTATCCATTCTATGTAAGTGTTTTTTAAGAATTAATTTAATCGTTTCATTTCCTTTTACTTTGCAGTCAGACAATAATTTGTTAAAAACTTGTTTTAAAAATCATTCGATGTATGTTATAACTATATTGAAATCTAGCTACCCAATAAAATCATAAATTCTGCATAATATATAACCCTAAATTATCTCGATTTGGGTGTACATATACATCTATACCTGATCGATATTAATTAATTTTTATCATCACTAATATAAGAAGACAAACGTATCCTAGGTATATAGATGATGTTCTTTATATTTAATTTCGGATTATAATTTTTTTTCCATTTCATTTTAGAAAAAGTTTAAATAATTTATATATAGGTTCTTATTAAAACATTATATCCCTGTCGATTTAATATTTACGAAATATCTATTCTGAACATTGTGTTATTATTTCATGAAAGATATGTAATATAAATACTAATTAATAAAAAACGTCGAATAATGATCTATTACGTACATAAATAAATTCTATTCACCAAAAGTTCCTATTTATCGTGGTTATGAAGAAATCAGTTAATAATTATCGCTCTAGTATTCAAATTATTCACGGTAATACCTATATAATTGATAATATTATTATAGGGCTTTAATTAGAAATAAATAATAATTCTTATCTTTTAAAACAAATGAAAATTGAATAAAAGTTTAGTTAATGAAAAGCAATTAAGATTTTATACACCTTTAATTCATAACAACAGAAATTTTCCTATATTCGAATCTTCCTTTTTATATGTGTATATATTTTACACACTCAATGACACTCCTTGTGTAGATATAATAATATATGTCTATTGTATTATGTCCCATTATAATACATCATTATACTTTTTCAGTAGGGAGTTAAATTCTGGTCGTTTTTATTGCACGTTTATTATAACTAATACAGCTCATTTCATACAATTTATATATCCATGTAGATAGTTGGATGATAATATATAAAATCGATAATAAGCGTTCAATATAATATTTTTATATCAATTTACATTTTATATATATTATTTACGAAAATGAAAGATATGAAAACGTATATCTCTCATGTTACCGTTATTATATGAATAGAAAAATTCAGTTAATATCCACTTTTAAGTATATAATTAATTAGATAAATTTATCAGATCAATAAAAATGTGAACTTTTACTGTTAATTGTTGTACTGTTTTTAACTGTTTACACAAATAATGTTGCTTTTATTCTATTTACTAGAGTATAACAATCCTTTCGTCACCCATGATTAGAAGTGATGGATTAGTTTACTTGAAATGGAGAGATTGACCTGAAAAGACAAATTTGAAATATGAGTATACCATTAGCTTCTCATATGACAAATCGCATAATTCCTCCGTATTTGAAATAATTACTGCTTGTTCCTTAATATAAAAAGGTTTTCTCCGCTCCTTAGCTCAATTATCTTGACATTTAAGACCAATAGAGCCATAGAGGAAGATAACTCCCCCAATTCTATAATATGTGATTTCCTTAACTTTCTCTCTGTCTATAGTTAGGATCTTGCTCTCATTGTCCAGACGCTCTATGCAATTCTCACATTAATTATAAGATGACAATCATTTCAGGTTATCCGCCATTTTTACGTGTCTGTTTCCAGTGTATCACGATTGCGCTCCATCAAAAGATCGAGACAGACCGGCTGAGGTTGAGGGTTTCTTTATGTCCCATATATGAGAGAGCCATCTTTTACCAACTATGACGAACTTTCACGTAAACACTGATATGACTATACGAATTACCATCTTCAACTCCTAACTCTCGAATAGCATTATCATATCCTAACTGTATTTACGTTTAATACACCCCAATGTCAGAATAAATATAATTAGAACATAGTTGTGTTTCAAAAGCGCATATACAATGTTCTATTTACATGCTGCAACCGGTCAACCAAGAAACCTCCGTATACATCAGTTAGTGACTACCAACATTAAGTGTCGACTCTGTATCAATGAAGTAAACATTGTGGATAGCATAGATAAGACACTCCTGTTTATTGTCATGTATCTCCACTCCATGTGGGGTTCCCGGGTAATTAATGAGTAGCTATAAAAAGAGTTCAATCACCCTCGCATGCCAGAATAATTCAGGTAACTCAGCTCAGATTACACTTCGATGGTAAATATTTACTGTTGGATATCATTTCCTAGCGTGAGCCAATTTGACAGAGTAACCTCAGTTCAGCATCGCTACAATATCATAATGGTAGTACGTGAGTTTGTCCATGAGAGGAATTTGCATCTATCAGCCGAACATTAAGCTGCGCGGAATTAGTCACAACTCTATTTATAGGTTTTGACTCTTACAAACTGAGCCCACAATTTTTTTGATTTCTCGCCCTAGTTATTAAGGTATACAATTCCAATACTCTGCATAATTCCGTCTAGATGAATTTATAAGTATAATGAGATAATTACGAAAGTGGTGTGCAGAAGTTATTGTAAATCTTCACGAGTGAAATGGTTGTGCTCTATGTCCCCTTATATAATTACAATAGATTATTGTAGATGTTGACTCATGTAATATTCAAGGAAGTCAGTAATATTCCTACAGTTTTTGTTTTGCTCCCATTTGTCTTGAGAGTGCAGCATTTTAAATTTTTATAAAGACATTACCATTTTTTAGAATTTATAATTCTCTTCTAACTCAAATATGTTTTTAAGAGCACTGCTTGTTGTGTGATCGAGGTCTAGGTGTGTTATTGAAGTTTAAAATATTAGATCAGGGTAGTCTTGCGAGATATTGGAATAGGTAGCTATCAAAAAAGACAAGATCACTACAGAGTGTGAACGGAAAGAGATATCATAAGGCCTAATGTCAAAAGAGAAGCCTCGTTGAGAAAATTCAAGAGATATTTGTGCAACAATAATTAAAAATTGTGGTTCTAAACATAAATGACCTGTCCCAATAAAAAAGGATAAGTTCTTTTTCTAGCTAATATAGAAGAATGCTCGAGATCAGTACAAGTTCTACACAAGAGATGTTTAAGTTTTTTGTAAGGAATAAGAATTGAAACTTCATACAGCTAGTTACCTGTTTAGAAAAAAGCGTGTCTGATTGTCGATGTATGAAAGTAAACATTTAGTCCTTCAAACAAAATGCGTGTATTTTTTGAAGAATACATTTTGGGGATTTGCGGGTAAGCCGATAATATAGGTGGTTTTACTTAAGAAAATAAAATGCGATTATTCATTCTCGATATTGGCGTGTTACCTCCGAGTATTTTAAGCAATAAGTTGATTCATATGACATACTCTCTTAATTAGTGAAATACAAAAAAAGAGAAAATTGTTCGAAATATTTTATAAACTTTTTATATATCGCCATTTTTTTACAGATATTTTAATAGGAGAATTTTTCCATATATTTGATTATGACCAATAAAGTCGACTTTAGTACATCTCCGTCATACTCACAAGGCCAAAAATATGGTAATACTCGTCATCTTTAACTCTTAGAGTTTTTAGGGCCGAGGACTAAGAGCACTTACAATAGACCTCTTTTAACTATAATACACCTAATCTGAGACCCAAATTTTCTTCTATGGTACACACAATTAGCAAAATATGTTTAAGGATTCAGATGTCATAGCTATTATTCGATTGCATATATAAAATCTATTTAGTATCTCAATAGTTCTTGATATGTTAGCTTACGTGAACCTTTATGAAGGCGATATAGAGGATAAAGTCTCAAGTTTTATAAGAGAATAACAATTACATTTCAGCAATAACGAAAACAATAAAAGTAAAAACCATATGAAATTACCAAATTTTTTCATACTGGTAGTTTAAGATACAATTTATTATGACTTCTAACTTACGTAACCAAAAATCGCGATATGAAAAAAAATAAAATAGATAAATTCATGTGATACCCGGGTTTATATTGCATTATATATTTTCTGTGAGACGAATAGCGTATACTCTCTATAGAATTCTTTAACTAACGCTAAATGTGCCTAACGCTTAGCTCGTTTATAACTGATACAGTGTATTTTTTTGATCTTGTATGTCCCCGTATATTAAACTGTCTCTCGACAATTGCGGTACCTTCCCCGTTCTGAATAGGTTAGAAATATACTCAAAATACTAATATTAAATGTTCAACATTGCGTACGATTAGATAGCTCTATAAATTAGTAGGAATGGAAGGAAATTTTAAGAGTTAGTAGTTATCTCTACACCTGCTCCCATAGGAATAGAAGCACTTGAACAACAACGTAAAAATAGATATTCTTGTGATGAATATGACCTGAGAATGAAGCGAGTTAATAATAATAATTAAACTTATTATCCTTATTAACTTCAAAGACTTGAATCCCTTAGTCTCGGAGCGCGCCCCCGCATACAACTGAGAGAGCCTGCGACACTACTAAGAAATCACCAGAACGTCTTTTAAGATCACGGCTATTCCAAGGCTTTGTCTACTCACTCAACCATATTTTACACAGTCTGAGAGTTTTAATTTTGCCCCCCTAGGAAGATAATAACTCAAGCTAGCGCTAGGAGATTGATCAGCATCCTCTCCTAACGAGTTTCGGTGCGAGTCAACCTCCCGTCACGAGTGACGTTCTAAATTACGTAATGAGTTATATAATATAAAGAACTCTAAAGTCTGTAATCTCCACAGACCCTGCTCCTAGAATTACTAAATAAACGGGAATAAGTAATTCTCACATAATTTATAATAATACACTCAAAGAAGATAAATTAAACTACAAATAACTATATATTAATGAGTGTAGAGTATTTATATTAAATTTTCATTAGTTAATAACCTGTAATTGTAAAATAGGATTTTATATAAAATTAATATATTATAACTAAACCACTATTCAACAGCCTCAATTAGAGGACTGCTTAGTTACAGCTCTTAGATCAACCTTATTTATTTATAATATTTTTTTTATTGAGGTATTTGTATATTTCATTGTGTTTAGGTTAGATTAGTGATAATTTGGGTCATATAAACAATTTAAAATATTGGTATAGTCGTAAATACTTTAATATAATATATATTTACTCAAGATATCATTAATACTAGATAATAGTGTAATATATGACTCTAAAGCATCTCTCCTTACGCGTTTAACATTTAACATTTAATAAAAGATTACAGAATGTAGACAGAGGAGTTCAGGTGGGATTTTAAGGTGGATGTGTGAAGAAAATTGTATCTGTAATTAGCACCATATTTTTACTCCTTAATATGTTACGCTCTTTACATAAAAGAGTTATGGACTAGACGTCTTTTATAGATCACTTTTGATAACAATGGTATAATGCGTGTGATGATGTTAGAGATAGTTTTTATATTTTTGACAATATAAAGCAACTTATTTATTTTTATCTCATTTGTATATTATATAAATTCATATTGTTTCTTATATTAATACGACTATTTGTGTAATGCTAATTATACCTACCTAATATTAGTTTATTAATATGCGCGCTATTAGTGTTTAAACTTACTCCTGTCTGATAATTAATTTTACATTCTAGAACAAACTTATTGATTATCTTGTCAACCCATAATCATATAGCGCAAGATACTGATAAGAGTCATGTGAGATATTAAACTATGCTATAAAGTGTATGTCTGATATAACTCCTCTCTTCCTTCATACCGAATATATGTTTAAAATAGGCTCTCATAATGTCAGAAACTTAATAATAAATTAAATAAAATAAAACCTAATGTAATTAGAGACAGATACTAGTCATACAGTGTTAAAGTACTAGCAAAAGACAACACTATGTAATATTCCCTCTCATGTACAACAAAACAATACAAGATATGATCAAACAAATATTAGGAATTACATTCAGACAAAATCTAAATTACCTTACTCTAGAATTTCCTTACTTTACTGTATAATAAATCTTTGCCACAAGTAATTAACAAATAAGTAGCTTCTCCGTCACAATGATTGTGTAAAAACACTTAAAAGGTGTTGGTCACATGTTATGGACATCAAGTCAAGTTAGCTTTGGAACCAAAGCTCTTTATGTGAGGAGCAGACATTCGTGCACAAAATATACACTTTTCTATGATTATCGAACACAAACTAATATATAGAGTATTAAAAATTTAAATTACTTACATACATATTTTTTATTACGTCGAAAGAAACTTATCAAAATCCATCTCGTATCTCCCTCAATCGAATGTGTTTAGAAGGGGGGGCGAACTTGGATCTAATACTTATATTTCTGTAGTGCGTTTATCCTTTCTTATGAGCTCCGGTTCCTGATCTACCGCAGCATCTGTTTGTAACTTGTTGCAATGTATTACAATTATATGTTTGACGATTTTTAAAAATATATAGTAAAATATAGACAAAAGAAATTATTTATTATTTAATTACTAACATCAATATCATGATTACTAGTATATCTTTCGCTAAAAATACAAAAAGTTTCATAGTATTTTACTCAAATCAAATATTACATTTTCTGTTTTTCAAAACGTCTTAGTTCCTTATAATCTATAAAACATAGTGACTATTGTGGTATATAAAAATTTGCAACGATCATATAATGATAAGAAGAAAAAAATTTCATAAAGATATATTTATTACAGTAAAATAGTGTTTATACATAAGTCGACGTATAATGTACGTCACATCAGACTCTTTAATTTAATAACATATATAAAATAAGCATATTGTCATTTTTTCAATTTATATTTGACTTATGTACCTAAAGCATAGATCAATCATAAAAATTCTTCTAGTAATTTTTGGGAAATGGGGCAATGAATATTAAAAAAGCTTCCTACAATGCAATAAATTAATCTAGAAATGATTGAAATAAATAGTATATAATGATATATTTGAACAAACGTTAATTAGGGAATTTCAAAATATAAAAGGATATTATAATATATAAATAATAGTATATATAATTTATATCCGATAATATATAAACATTATCATTAATCAATAATAATTAGTATTTGTTCTTCAAACTTATATATGTTAAAAAGAAAATGGTTGTTATATTATATTATATTTATATTAATTAATTATAATTTTGAATTATTATTATATTTTTAGTAGTTTCTCATTATTAATACCAATATTTTATTAGTCACACTAAATATTCATTATTATGATTATTGATAGAATATGCCAAAGTATTTTGACCGTCTTGAATCTACTTGTGTAAAATAGAAATTTTCATCTGGATTATTCATGTGACTTCTTTCTTAATCAGTTCCTATAGGTATTACTAACCAGAAAAATATTTTTTAAACGTGAGTGCGCGCGTGAGTGAGAGTGGGGCCGCCACATCCTAATATATATTCATTCGCTCAGTTATGATCTCATCGCCTCCTTTCAATGATAGGTATTAGTGATGGGGTAATTCATAAAAGTTGTTACGGATATATTAAAATATTTTTGTCCTCGATTAATTTGACCGTGCCACAACGATCCCAAATATACGAACGTCAAATAATTCTATCTCTTATTTTTCTCGTTCTTTAAAGACCATGAGACGCTATAATAGTTTGTACAAATTAAACTGATAATTTTTCAAATTAATTTATTATTACTCTCTCTCCTCATCATCATACCTACTATCATCCTTGTCTATTTAAATTTACTCTAACTTAGATAAGGTGACTTATACCTTCTGCTCTTCACACTTTACTATTCAAATTTATTCTCATCTGTTTATATAGCTCATTCATTAATAGTTATATAAATCTAATTATCCCAAGAAAGGTATTAAAAAATGTAATACTAAATTAATTGTTTTCTGACAGTAATTAATAGCATGATGGAAAGCTCTATAAAGAAATAAACAATGGTATAATAAATTACAATTCAATATATGTCTTACAAATGAATAAGTCTTCCAGATGGAATTCATGTACGTATATTATTGTCAATCTGTTTTAATATAAATTTCTAAATCACTCAAATGAAAATATATAAGTATCAAATATTATAACTTAATTAAATAAGATAAAACTATCTAAGTGCTACTTTCAACTTGTACA
>JABUQX010057164.1:5000-34017 GCA_015478945.1 Trachelipus rathkii | reverse complement strand
TTTCATCCAAATTCATTAGACAAATTATTTCCATAATAAAACTATTCATGAGCATATACAGGTAAATGTTAACGTAAAACACAACAAAATTCAGAACATTACTAATCAAAACTTAAAAAATAAATAACATTGAAGATTATTTACTTACATCGAGACTACCACTCACCTCACTCAAAATCCACAAAACCGCTTACCTCTTAATCAAACGTTATCTGCAACGTAGACAACATCCGACATTCGATAACACATGTACACTGTATATTTATCAATCACATAATAATTAATGACTAATCAATATGCATCATAGATATGATTTTTATCATTCTATATAACAAAATTATAAAATATACTATACTTATATGGGTAACTATTATATATTAATTATTATAATATATAACAACTGAAGAGCCCAAAAATGTAAATCTCCATTAACAGATATCGGTCACTTAGAAAAACCAGTATCATACTTAGATACGATTAATAATTATTCGTAGTATATTTAGATCAACTATGATTTGAGACATAATGTTTTGTTTTATTCACGAATATACTATATACTGTCGACACTTGTCATATATTTAAGCTAATCTATATCATCTATTCCATTCTTCAATTTATTTACTATAGTAAAATTTAAATCGCTTATTTTATTTTTCATTTGTATATGTAAAAGATAATGAATATTTCAAATTTATTCTTTTTTGTTTGGACACGTCCCAACCCGAGGAAGAATCCTAAGCCAAGGTGAAGTAGATTAATTTTCGTACCGTATTATCCTCTTGCGATAACACATGACGACTCTGGCTTTGTGGAAACCAGGAATATTAAGATTCAACCAAACTATGGATCTCCTCTACTCTGAATCGCGAACCGTTACAACTACCACCGGAGATTATGAGCTGACCCAGGAGAATAAATTGTCAACTATACGAAGTTGAGTGTGGTTTTCAACCCTGTATCGAACTCATGTGCATATCAGGATATGCTTCGACGCTCGACTTCAGTAATCGGGTATTGGAATCATGGAGGAAAAAGGTGAAGTAGCGTGGATGAGGCAAAAGGAGTAATGCATAAGCACATGAAATCCATCAATGTTCTATTGAAACTCTCACATATATTATTAATGAAATCATAAGGCACAGAGGGAAGGTGACAAGTATTAATTCTATTTAGTCCGATATCTCAATAATGGTAAAACATTTTTCTTCATAGGTTCACCACTCTAAGACAGGTACTCAGCTCAATTAATATATCCATGATTCTGATGCCCATATCGAGAGAGCCGGCTGACAACAAGTATTTAAACTCGAGAGAGAGTTCTTGAATATATATATAGCACGACCGAGAGAACGATGAGAGTGAACATCCACTGTATCATGACATAGAAATACGAACGGTGTGTCTCTCCAGTCTAATGACAGTCTAACTTAAGGTCTTATGCACACGAGGCAGTAACCACAAAAAGTCGCAATTAGAAGTGAAGTGGGTAGAAACGAACACGGGGCAATTGCGTGACAATTAGTACCGGTATAGACCGGTCACAGTCAGAATCGACGACCTGTATGCAATGAGCAAGCACAAATCATCATTCCACTTTAAGAGTCCGAGTCACATTCATATAAAAATACGAATCATATGTAGTAGCAGTATATGACAAATATGAGAGTGCTCATGATATGTGAAGGTTGCTTCCACAAAAGATGCTCACTATGAGGAGAAATAAAGGCTTTCGAGGTAGTACCTGAGTATCTATACCTAGTCGTCGGTCGTCGTCCTTCCTTCCACACCCACAGCTGATCATCTACTCACCGCGGAATTGAGGAGTTTTCTGTAATTCTCTAGAACTAGAATTTTAGTTAAAGAACTTCGGCTAAAGAAAACATACATTTGCTAATGAGGAAGGAGTATGAAGAGATATTAAAAATATAATATACTAGAACTGTTCCTCGTGATTTTCCACAGTTCCGCTCTGCGATGCCACAACTATAAAGAATGGTAGGAGAGAGAGTGGTATAATGCTCTATTTCAGATTGTAATGTGAATAGATAGTCAGAAATTTCTGGGGCAGTCCAGAAACGAAAAACCGCACGATATAATGTACAGGAATCTTAGACCTTCTAGGTCATATCACTCATTGGTATTGAGGGAAGAGTATAATTAGAGTTACAGATGTATGACGAGAGAGAGCTATCTAGGTTCGTGAGGAGCAAAAAAGATTACTCCTCACGGTAACAATGGTCAATGGTTTCTGGTGTATGATTTCGCGATTGAGGCACAAGTGTGATGAATATGCTTATCCGATACAGTATCGTGAATAGTTCACTAGCGAAGTTTAGAGTATGAAGGTGTATATATTTCTGCACCTTGTTTTATGTATGCGAATTTATTCTAATTTGTTATGAAGGGGCTGTGCTCTGAGACTATGAGAGGCAGGTAGGTATATATGAGCAGGCCGAGATCGTGATGATATGGATGCTTGATAGAATAATAAAAATTAGTTGACCAAGTAAATAAACATCGGAATAACTGGATGAGTATTACGATTGTCATATCGTCAAGAACTTAGTCGTTCCAACTCAGCATATGTAAAATGTGGAGTATTGTAGATAGAGCAAATGATTAATTTTTTGATTGTGACAATCTGTCATACTTAAAAGAGTGGCCTAAATCGTAGGTAGTTTACATTAACTAAAACACATCTTTTCTTCCTATGATATTGCGAGCTTACAGGACATTATCATATTGTTTCTAGAAATATACGGGATATATAATACTTTTATTTATATGTTATGTATTAGTACAATCAGTGTTTAGAACATGAATTATCTATAATAAAAGAACTCCTTATATTAGCGACTATGAATCTATATGCGTACTTTTTCCTCGGTTCTCATCTCCTTAACAATAATCAGAGAATATCTATTATAGTTAAATTAGAATAATATATTAGATATCAGCTTGATATTATTATGTATGTATTATAAGATATATATCATTGAGTCTATAGTTAACCTATGCTGTACGTACTATGCTTCAAGTTCAGTATTTAATGTTATATATGCTTTTATATGACGCTAATAGCCATTGTTATACGTATAAAGTCCTGATTTATTCGCGTGTCGCCAAATATAAAATATATATTGTGATGATATTATTGTATAGGAGGGATTATTATTTTTTATATTATATATATAGAGTAGTAATATTATATAATAGTATAATCAGTTGACTAATGTGAAAAAATCATTAAAATACTAAATATAGTACTCTACCATCTTATTATTATAAAATATATATTTGTATATATATAATAATAGTTTGTTATATATGAGCTTTCTATATATAATTGACTAAGGTACATGAATAAATTTAAACTACCAAAATATTTCTATAATTTACTACAATTCACCACTATTGATCTTAAGTTAGATTTGATAGCTAATTTTTTATGTACTGTTGATTTAAAATATTAACAATATTAATGCTAATATTAACATTATGATTATGGTTTAGATATGAATAGATATAAAGTGCACAACGGTCGGACAGTTTGAGTATTATAGGCTTTAGTGATGGAGTACTTATTTGTCACGTAGACATATACTATTAAATTTTTTATAACATTTATTGGGTTCAGAAAGGAAAATGAAAATAGGATTGTTTTAATTATTCGATACATTCCCCTAGTTGTAATAATTTTATTAGAATTATATATAGTAATTTTTTTCACTAAGATAATTCCATGAGGATAAGATACTAATAAAGCTATTCTAGTGTAAATAAGCTTGAATGTAGTACAATATTAGAGAGTAACTAGTATATAAAGATTGTTATAGCTAGCGATAGGTATTGAGTGTTATGGATATTGGATATACGTTCTTATATAAGTATATGAGAGAGACTTATCACTATTTATAAGAGCTCTTATATAGTTAGGTATATTTATTATAACATAAGTAGATGTATAGAGTATATGCTATTTATTAGCTCATTATATATCTAATTAAGGTAATAGTAATGACTATATTCTACTGTTTAGATAGTAATTAAATGTTTTATAATAAGTTATAGAGTATCTAAATATGTAAAATTTATAGTATTTAATAACAGATGATTAAAACTATAATATATTTGAGTTAAGTAGTACAGAAGGTGGCTACCGCTTTATTTTTTAGATATATCGCAATTCGCAATTCATTCTGAGTCAATTACAACTCGTGATTATACAATATTATGCAATAGAGCCAACTCTCTGTCCCTACAACGCTACGCATGAGGAGAGACAAATTGTAAATTAATCGGAGCTAACTCGTTGCATATAATTCAGGGCTAGTTTCCGCTATCGAAATTCGCATCATATAGCAGCTTAGCGCGCATAATCAGGAGATCATAAATTAGTTCTGGCACAATTGATTTTGGTTCACGTAGAAAGTAAACCCCACAGTCTCTAACTCAGTTAGGGAGCAGTATATGAAAACATCAAATTACAAGCGATATTAGCTGGTGAACCATTCTATATAAATTTATAGAGTGTTTAATATGTTAAAGTTAATTACTTAACTATATATAATCAGAGATCATATTAACAAGCTTTATAGCAATGACAAAATGTTTATTAATAGATATAAACAGTTTAAGATGTGTATAGTTATTAAGTATATATAGATATTAAACCAAAGTATTTAAGGTATAGTATAGGTACTTAATATAAGTACTGTACTAGGTGTTTGAATAGTAGTACAACTTATTTAGAATGAGAAATGAGTTCAGGTATATAAGAGCTTAAATATAACTTATATATATAACTTGTCTAAAATATGTTATAACGTATTATATATATTGCCAATGTCCACTTGCCCATCAAACCTGGGGTAAGGTTGCACATGCAGCCTTTAAGAAAAAAGATAAAATATGTGACTTAGAACTATGACTTATCACATGATAGTAGAAATGGAAAGCCCGTACATAATGTTAATGTGGAAGAGAGACTCGTACCTTGGAAAGGTTGGATTACTCATCTCGGTTTTTAATATTTCCATAGCTCAGGATTATATATGTTCGCTCGTACGTGTAGTACAGAAATTCCACCGCCTATGATATCATGGAGCTATCCTATTAGACTGATGGTGAAGATAGCTTCACTGTGGTTAGGATCAGACATGCAGTAGTAGGGGGTTTCATACACCGTATTGGGACCCAGTACCAGGGTGGGTCACCAACCGATATTAGCCCGCCTGAACATACCGGTTTAGAAATGCAGGCCCTAAGGTTATCTAATTTTTTGACTCCATGTTTAATGTTAGCAACTCATCGGCTCTCTAGAGCCCTACGAATAATGACGTAACATTTTTCTACACGTTCTCTACAAGCGCATTCCTTGTAACGGACTCATTATTTAACTTTTTCTATCGTGTCCGACTCCACACCAAGATCCGGGCTATCGATACACAACACACGACACACCCACATACATTGCAGCTCTGTTAACCAAATGCGCTGTAATCCCATTGCATTGCAGAAAAGGCACACGTAACAATTCCATAGATCCATACAATCAACGACTTTCATTTATTTCTGATCAATATTATATCCTTTTTTCTTCACACACGTTTAAACACAAGCTGCTTCTATCATCGTCATCTCCTCATTACTTTTATCAATTCTTTTTGTTTTATAGCGACCTGAGAGATACATCGGCTCCTTAATGATTGTACAATTACTGCTTTCAACCAGACATGTTACTCTGCTGATTGATATCACTGATGACGACAAGCGTAGGTCGTTATCGCATAACATAGTCAAGAACTATAATAATACTGGGTTGGTTTAATCGCATCATATCGCCTAAATGTAGGACACTATTTCAGGCGCAATGAGACATTAGTCCTTCACATACGAGCGAAGGGAACTGTGAATTCTGGAGTCCCGGATAGAGATTCTTGCGAAAGTCCTGTAGTAATTTTGAGAGGTGGAGTCGATCCTTAAGGCGAGAGTGTATGTGATGTTAGTAAGCTATAGGTAGGCTCTAGCACTTTGTGAGAGAATGCTAGATATGTGTCGGTAATGTCTCCAGACAGCTTGATGGTTATTGACGAACCATAAGGTTTTACATACTACAGTTACTTTGCTAGTTATATGACTGTCTCGGATTTATTGTGGATTAAAATGTGAATGCCGTCTTCCCTGGTGGAATTTTATGCTAATATTGTATATGCTTTGGGTATTAGCGGAACTGGAAAGCGCGGGAGTTTGTGGCAATATCGCTTTGTTTTTTAAAGAAGTAAACTTATGCTATAACTTAGGTGTTCAGTTTGATTGTATCAACAATAACAGTATTTGCTGTTAAATTTTATTGTTAAAGTTTTGTTAATATTCCTTGAAATGTAAAATTAACACTCGTAATTTGTTGAGACAAAGATGTTGAAAAGATGGAAATAGTTTAAGTTTGTGTAAAGGTGATGGTAGCATATTAATCAGCATATTAAGTCATTGAAATTTGCGTAAATGTGAGAGAATAGTACGACACACACTAATGTTAGATCGCAAAAAATATTGTTGTAAAATGGCAAAAAAGAGGCTTGTTTTTGTGTCAAACGTTGAAATGATTAATGGATGAATATAAGTGAAAATAAATGGTATATTTTTGTTATAAGAGGAAGGCAACATTAAAGAAAGAAAAGATTTAGCAAAAAGCATTAGAAGTAATGTGATAGATTAAGTTAGGAATGATCCGTAGGTGCATAATTAGCTACTCACCGAGATTCATATTTTGCTGCAAACATTTGAAACGATCTTGTGTATGACTAAGAGAGTTACCACCACTACTTAAGTTCTCGGTCGTTTGTTTCGTATATTTGTGCTACATAGGGTAGTTGCGAGAGCATAATCTATGAATTATAAGTTAAATTTAAAAAAAGAGAGAGACTTTGAAAAATATTTTTAGTTATAAGGTTGCATGAAAAATATAAATGTAAGTTAGTAATTGTTTTTTTTGTTCTAGAACATTGGAAAAAAGTAGGCAAGCTTTTTCAATACATACAATGTGTTTAAGAACGCTCTCTCATGTTTTTCACATTAGAAACTTATTTTTTGTTATGTTTTGATACTTAATACATACAAAAATATTTATACTATGCAAGTAAAACGATACGTTAAAGATGCTTACGTTAGCAGGACATGGATTGGCATGGGGCTTAGCTGGGTGTCTAGATTTTTGCGGCTAGACTCGCTTACTGTGCTTGTTAAAGGGGCCTCCGACCAGCCGGATTTTTCAATAGCAGATTTTTTGCTTAAAATTTTGTAAAAACAAAATGTTTTTACATATACTTTTAACTCAACACGGAAGACTATATCAGTAAATTTAAATGAATTTGTTTTTAAAATGCCAGTTATAATTAATTATATTTGAAAAAGAGGAAAAAAGCGAGATACAGGCACAGATGCCGTCATCGCTATAGATAAGAAAAGTCGAGATGTCCGGTGATTTGAAAAGTTATCAGTTGAGTGTAGTTTGCTATGAAGTTGATATTAGATCGATAGAGTTTGAAGAGAGGCGTCATAAAGTCAGCGAAAGCATTTAGTAGGTTCAGGTAACTCAAAGATTAGTTTAACTGTAACGACGTATATGAATCACATCTCACGCCGCACCGTGGTGTAATGCTGTGCTGTTTCTATTTTGTACACGTATTTGGTAGCTGGAGATACTTAAGCATGTGTGATAACGAGGATATTAGAAGTGCGCTTAACTTTTGGTGATTAAAGTGTCATATAATCATATATAAAGGACATTTATACGCGACTGACCAGCTTTCAGACATGATTTTTGTGCAATGCCGATGACATGTTGGTGTGGTGAGTCAATCGTCGTGATGCACAGGGAGAGGGAGATGTCAGCTTCACACTGGTGGCGGTCGCTCTGGAAAAGTGGATCTCTCACTGAATATTTTGCTTTAAAATAAGATTTGACTTTTAACGAGCATTTAGCAGAGTCTCGACACGAGTTAAGCCCGCAGAACCAAGTGTAATCTTCTGAAGCTTACTCCTTTCAACACTTCATTTAAAAGCAAAAGTTTTTTTGGGGTTCGGCCCCTCTCAAATGGAGTCCTTAGACTCCTTTAAGAGTATTTAAATTATGTTATTCATGTTTTACGTCACCGAAAACATATATAAGCATACTAACATTATGGTCCTAAGTACATGTTAACTAACTCGGCACCACACCGGTGCCGGTACTAATACCTCCAATGACTCATTTGCTCTGTCATATGAGACGTCTTTTTATTTCTTTCTTCCATCTTCCTTGGTTATGCACTCTGTGCTTTTCTTCTAACCCCTGCTCTATCACCGGCTCAATGCTTCGGATCATTTGCTCCGTCATATGAGATTTCTTCTTACTCCTTCTTCTCCTTTTTTCCTTCCTCCTTCCTCCAACTTCTCTGTCTTGCACTCTGTGTTTTCCTTCTTTTTTCAATGGGGACCCTCTCCAGGGGAACCCTCAAGCTCATTTGGGGTCGTTGAAACCCACAAATTCGGAATCTATGTCCTTTAAAACCTATATAATCCCACCTTCTTTGACACAATATGTGACTGGAGCCAGAATTCCAGTCTGGCTACGGTATCAGCTCTAGCTCTGATTCATGTGTTCCGGCACTTAATTTAAACTCGCTACTCTATTCCAATCATTCTCTTCTATCTACTCACCAAATTTCAACCTTCCAAGTCCATTTCCTGGTTTTGGGGGCTCAGACCCCCTCCCCTCCTTGGACGTGGTGGCGTGAAACCTCAAGGTCAGGCAGGCAGCACCTTCACCAACCACGGTGGCAAGTTTGAAATGGATACCTTAACAAGAAAAACCTTAAAAGCCTAAGATATATGTAAGCACTGCAACATCGGTGCCAAATTCCTTAAAGGCTGCTCCGATCCACTTGGTAATACCGGGAATCGATTCGCAGACCCTCTAAGCATACTAGTATACACCAAACTCGGGACATATTCCTTGAAAAATAAAAAATTGGCTCGAGGTGTTTGAGCGGTGCTCCGCACCCCACTATCACCTCATTTTTTACACCAATTCCCAAACACCTCGGGAATCAACTCGGCATACCTCAAAACAAACTAATCAACACCAAGTTCAGCTATGAAGCTTGGAAAATAAAAAAGGTGCATAGGTGTATTAGAAAAGGTGGGTAAGAGTACTAACTCATACTAAACCATGGTAAGAGTGCCTCACATCCGTTATAAATCACGGGAATCGATTCCCTATAACTTATAACATAAGGGTAGACACCTGTCTCGGGCGTATACTGTGACATAAGATATGGCATGCTAGAAGTATTATAAAAAGGGGGGCGGGGTATGAAATCATACTAGGAGTGATTCGATTCCATTATAAACACGGGAGTCGAAATTCAGCAGCATCGATAATATAGGGGTAGACCACCTGTCACGGATATATTCTGGGATGTAGGATATGTCATGCTAGAAGATAGAACCAGCTGATCCATCTGCCTCGCCAGTGACGTCATGGGTTCGATTCTTCATGGACACTCCGGATTAAATCGAATGTTACATTATAGTAATTATTTTCTTTCGATTATGTTTTTCAATGTATTAAACCAAGCAGAACACATAAGAAAGACGAGTTTAAAAATCGTTTAGGGGTAAAAAACCTCGATAAATCGAACGGAATCATCAGAAATAATCTACCGATCATTTAAAATCTTATAGAAACCAAAACCCCATTTGCAACTCCGTTGCCAATTTTTTTTTTCTTCCGGCAACTTTTACGAAACTTGACACGTTTAATTTGCCATACCATCAATATATATATATATGTTTATATATATATATATATAATTTATAATCTATGATATATATATTATTATATCTAATAATATATATATATATATATATTATATATATATATATCTAATTATTATATATATATAAATTTGCTTTGAAAAGAAAAAGAAATATTGTATTTATTTATTAAACAGCTTAGTTTAAAATTTCAGCGAATGTCCATGATGAAAGAGAAATTTCAAAATATAAATGTTTCACAGTGGTACTTGGAAAACGAGACATACAAATTTATAAATGTTATAGTTTTAATCCAAAAATATATTTAAATATTTAGGGTAATGTTGGATGAGAAGGGAAAATACGATGATTTATATAATATATGAATGAAATTATCATTAATACATGTTATAGTCCTTGAGTTTTACTCTTCAGGTAGGGTTTTCAAGCTGTTGTGTAGCCGCATCTCTTCCATTTGCTCGGAACTCGTTCGTCCAAGAGACTCCTTCGCAGAAGATCGTGTTCTAGGGCGCTTAAGAATTTCATTGCTCGGTCCCCAGCGAGTTTTGAAAGCAAAATTGTTTAGGACTGGGCTTGCTAGTCATGTGGCCCTAGAACTAGTGCAAAGAAAAGAAAGTCTTTCATATATAATAATATATATATATATATTATATATATTATAATATATAAATATATATATATTATCTATATTATAGATAATATATATATTTATATATATATAATATATATATATATATATATATATATATATATATAATTACATAATATTATATATATATATATGTGAACCTATTTTAGTACCAGTTAAAATGTGACGTTTTATTTAAAAATAAACTCTAGCCGAAAACGCTTTATCACATACTATAATCATATTTTAATTATGCAATAAGGGTATATTTTGATCTTTTTTCATTAATAAAACGTGCTTTGTGTTAAAAATTTAATTTTTAAACATGCATTAAAATAACATTTATCATTGCAGTTATTATAGAAAAAAAGACAAAGCAAAAATGTAAACTTGAAAAAAATTGGATTTTTTAGCCGAACTTATAATTAACTTTGTCTCTAAAAGCGACAAAGTTTCCCGTTTAAATTATATAAAGCCCGGGAAACATGTTACCAATAGCTATTTTACATCATTGTATATTTTTTAAATATAAAATTGTATGTACAATGTTGTAAAAAGTTTAATAAATGAAATGTTTTTTATATTTTTTATTTTCATCTATTACCATAAAATAATAAAAAAAATTAATGTAACTAGGTATTTAGATATAAAATGTGTTTTTGCTATATATATTAAAAGATATTTTATGATAACATGATTCTAAAAATAGTGTTAAAATAACTTTCCCAAGAGAATAAAGTCTTGAAAACTTACAGTTGAGTTTATCTTCTCTTCCTATTAAGAAATAACTTTTAAGGATATGGATACGATTAAGAAGTTGATTGTCTAGGCCTTGATCTGGTTGACGAGGAAGTAAAGAAGTTCTTCCTGCCTACAAAGAGGCCTTGCAAGCTCTGTCCTACCAAGAGGCCTCTCCCACTCTATCTCTCTCTCTGACCTACCAAGATGTCCTCTTTCTCTCTCAAGCCTACCAGGAGGCTCTCTTTCTATCTCTCTCTCTCTCTCTCTCTCCTGGTCGGTGGAGATTGGTTCTCCGTGATGGGCTTCTCGTTTCTGACCTGCCGAGATCCTCCAGTTCGCCTACCACCTAAAAGCAGTTCAACTACTAAAGATATAATTTCGCAGGTAACCGCTGAGGTTCTTTACTTGCAAGAGATAATTACAGAGGTATTTTATACTCTCTGTGCCTTCCAGATTGTTCCAGAGTTTGGCCAGGGGAAGAAATAAACCACCCATTTTTGTTTAGCCAATGATTCACCAACGTGCTCGTGCAATCAGCCTACGACCGCCTTGCCTTAGCCGGACTCATTTCCGAACCAGTTCGACGCCGTCCCTCCCCGCGGCGGTCGGCTCTCCCCACCGGGCTTATCCCTGAAGCTGTGAAGACCCAGGAAGATCTTGAACACATGGATAACACACCTTAGCCTGAACATTTTACCGCGCAAAAAGGGTGCTTAAACATCCAATTATGGTATAGGTAGTTAAGCTAGAAGAGATGATAACCCGATAATTATTAATCCCCTCCTATAGCCAGTTTCTACAGAATTGCTGAAATTCTTTCTCCGTCGCTAATAGTTGTCCATACCAGATTAATATGGCTTACCCATATCGATGGTGACCATACAACCAGTTACCAATTATAATCGGAATCGAAACAACATATATAATTGAATTTTATTTCGATACACTATATAATTGGCTACTCCTAGTAGCATGAAATTTGGATACTCACAATGATGGCGACGATCCAACGGATCAGGTAACAATCAACTAGGAAGAATCCATTGTCAACAAGTGAATAATTAAAAACCACCAGCAATCTTTTTCGGAATCTTCAGGTCCGAACATGGTCTCGTCATGGCAAGCCCAGCGAATTTTCCATCTCGTCCTAACATAAGTCCTCACGAACTAAGTAACTTTCATGTTATGTCGCAATGAAGTTTTGGGTAGAATATCCCAAGTCCGAACTTGATGCAGAAGATTATAACCGTTTCAAAACGGCGGTCATAAATACTTACCGAAAATCTAAGAGCTTTTCCCTTCCTTTCCTTTCCTTTCAACAAAAAACTTATGCAACCCCTGATCTACAGGATATGATTCGGCAGGCAGAGCAAATTAAATATGGAGAGGACTGAGTCAAAGTGCAATTTTTAACAGCAACTCTACCGAGTCAACATTCGCACAGCCTTTATCCGCCATTCTACTCTCACACTTCACAGTTGGGAATTAGCAATGAATCTTGTTTAGTAAGCCGCAAGCGTCTAGTCGATGGCTGTATCCATCCCTAGCCACCGACATTGCCACTGACCCCTTACCACCCTCCCCCATTACCCTCGCCCCCCGCCCGTCTCCTCCCAGCCTCCACGGGTACTTCGCAAATCTCTCTGAGCACAACCAAAAACAACTTACAATCCTTGCCTTTTATCCTTCTTATATATTAATTAATTATATATATAAGAAAATATAATATATATTAATAGTATTATATTTATATATATTATATATATATATTAGTATTTACTATATATATATATAATATATTTATATTATATAATATATTATATCATTATATATAATATATATATTATTATATATATAACTACATAATATATTATAATAAATATATAATTTAATATTATATATATATAATATATATATATATATTACATATTATATACATATATTTAATGAAGGGAAAAATATTTAAACAATACTTATGAAAAAAATAAAAAAAATGCTTTTTAACGCGTTAATTTTTTGTGTCATCGCAGATGTTAGTTAACACATTAAATACATATCATCATTTAAGGTTCACATTTGTTAAGCTGAAATAATGGTATTATGATGTTTTAAAGTTTGAGAAAGGATTGATAGGTATATGGATGGTTTGGGTATCAATAGAATTCTTGACTACGCCAAATTGCCGGTTCCTGAGTTACAGTAGTTATATAGGTTGGAGTTGCATGTTGTGATTTGCAACAAACTTGCTTGAGGTCTTGTATAGTTGGTTGGCATGTAACTTTGGCGTATATTTTCTTCCTTTTGTGGTAGACTTTGTGCATACTATAGTAACGGTATTGACACAGCTCTTTAGGCGTTCGTTTGACTTCCATGCAACTGATGCAAGAAAAAGTAATCTCTTTTGAATTTGCGATAGAAAAAATAAAAGAAAACTACTCTCGCATAGGCCCATGTGGCTTGTTACTGTCTCATATAGTTCTAATTGTTCTAAAATAGTAAATAACGCTTGAATGGTATACGTATTTAATTCAATAACGTATCGCGAATCTTCGCAAAATAAGGGCTTAAACATTTTTAAGGCATTTATACCATAGTTTTTTCAGGTTTTAGAAAATTCAATTTCCAAGGGCATTCAGCACATTGAATCTCCATAAGTTGTATTTTTACATACAGAAAGAGACAATAAAATCTTTGCGCTCTTATGAGAATATTTGAGATGTAATAATAATAATGAGATAAATAATAATAAATAATAAAATAATAGATAATATAATAATAATAACTAATAAATCAGTAATAATAATAATAATAAAACCACATAATAAATAATAATAATTGCAAAAGGTGCCTACTTGAAACCGAAAAGTGATCCCTCAAGGGATCGATGTTAAAAGGAATTTATTTGTTAATTAACTCCAAGGTATAATATTTGATAGATTGCCTTGAAAGTTCCACTGTGTGTGGTGTTCATGTGGATAGATGAATTAAAAAGGAGACCTTATTAACTAATATGGACTACTTGCTCCGTCCCATACCCCTGAACCGTGCGAGTCGACTAAATAATAAGATACATAAATATTTCTTCAATCAACAAACAAAAAAGAGAACACCTGTTATCTAAGATTTTCTTCATTGAAATAGCATTACCGAGGTTTTGCTGACTTTATTGATAGTAAGGACGAGGTCGTCGAAGCACAGATGCGAGTGCCGGTGCGTTCTCTTTGTTCCGGTATATAATGCGCCGCGTGCTAAACAATTCTCAGTGAACACCGTTGGGTGTGGTCTTTAAAAATATAACTTGCGGATGCGGAGGTGGTCCCGCGAGTATACCAAAGGTGCGTGCGTATGCCACCCCGGGACAAGTTCCGTGTTCAGGCGAACCCTGTAGTGAGGTTCATGAAATAAATACCGAAATTTTAACAATTACATGTGTTGAATAAGAAGATGTTGGCGTATCTACGCCTCTCTTCAAAGAATCCAACAATTTTCTTCAAAGAGATTAAATGCTAATATTCTCAATTACGTACACGCACACACGCCTACTTATCATATACACACCTATACACACACACAAATACATAGACCGTCATTTTACGTTGCCAAAAATTACTCGAACCTAATCTTCCTTAATTCAAACTATCATTTGTCGTACCACATTTCAGTGTGGTTACAGAAAGTATTATATATATATATATATATATATATATATATATATAAAAGTTAGAAAGCTATTATAAAAGATTATTACTATTATATATACATAGGATCACTATTATCATAAATCATAAATATAATAGCATAGGTAACTATATATATAAATAGTAACTAGCAATAATCTATAAATATATATTACCTATCGTAAAGAAGTTGTAATATATATCGCTATATAGTAGAATATATATATAGATAAGTGTAAAATATATTAATATATAGTATATATATATATATATATATATATATATATATATATATATATATATATATGAAAAGTTAAAAGGTATTTTGAAAGATAAATTTATTGAAATTGAGTTTACAAAACGTTAAATTTCACATATTGAATAATGGAGATCCCGAATAGACTAACTATCCAAATCAACAAAAACTGAAGCCGAAAACAACTCTAGACTCTAGACTGTCTAGAGTCAATGAACGGACAAATTTAAAAGGATTAAAATATTAAAAAGTCGAATCGTTGGAATATTGAATATATCGATCTTACACTAAAATAATATTCCTGTCTGGAACAACGTGACGTGCTTAATAAGAATAAAAAAGTAGGAAAAGAGTGGGATATAGAGCAGTGCCCTGACTAACGCCACTATTGAAAGAATATATCAGCTGTTGCTGTAGTGGAGCAGTTAGAGATAAAAGTAGGCATGAGTAAGCAAAAAGTAGAGGTAAGTATGCAAATTGAAAGAAAAAGCCCAAAGAGGAGGAGGGATCTTTGCAATAATGCATGACA
The DNA here is from genome assembly GCA_015478945.1 of Trachelipus rathkii. Classification (NCBI taxonomy): domain Eukaryota; kingdom Metazoa; phylum Arthropoda; class Malacostraca; order Isopoda; family Trachelipodidae; genus Trachelipus; species Trachelipus rathkii. The sequence goes on along the minus strand of JABUQX010057164.1, from coordinate 18,367 downwards.
TATCTCTTGAATACACTATGTGCGTCTCACAATAACACCTAAAAGCAGATCACAAACAATAAGATAAAAAGAATATCGTCTGTTTACCTCGAGTAACGATAACATTCTGATGAGCGGAATAAAGAGTAATTCCGAATTATCAATGAAATGCGAGTAAAGAATAGACCCATTGATTTTATATTGGCAGTAATTGATAATAATTAATTATCGGCCGATATGTTGAAGAATCAGAAAACTATCTTTCTTTCATACCGAATGAATACAACTCTGATGATAGTATTATTTTGGTATGCTTTATCACTAGCAGCATTTAGTTATAGAGAATAGAATCGAACAAAGACAGTCTAGTGCCACTCAGGAACACACTTTCTCATAATAAAAACCTTTGTAAAAATGTTTGACCAGGTCACGCATGCCATTGTCCAGAGTATCTCTTTTAATTACCAAATCAACAATCCTGATTAATAAAATAAAACCATAGACAAACTGCCCCCCCCCCCCCTCTAACCACCTCGGTCAAAAAGAGAAGAGTCCAACCATTTACTATGGTAAATTCCCCAAGACAGAGAGCCTGATTTGATGAGTATGACGATATAACAGATTTGTGTAAAATTCTGATACAAGCTGAGAAATTTTTCTAATAAGTGAAACTATAGAAGTAAAAAGTAAAAGTTAAATCAAAATTTGATATAATTACGTAAATGTAGGAGGTAGAAAATACAAGGAGGAATGTTATAATACCCTAAAAAGATACCCTGCTTAATATCAATGAGTAGTGTACTCAAGATCTTTTTGAAAAGTATTGCAATGTGTCCAAATCAAATTGTATAGTACGCACTCAACCTATTTCTTAGCAGAGAGATTGCGCAGTACATCTGCCACGCCATTAAACTATTATACCAACAATAAAAGATATGAAATACTAATGTTGAGTTATTTAGAGACCATGGAACCTAGACCATAAACGTCCACAACAATGGTAGAATTGTAGTTATTTTACAGACCTAAATGAGTTCTGGCAGCCAAAAACTAATGACAAATTGAGTGTTAAATCCACTCCCACCTAACTCTTAAACACACACAAACACTGAAATCACACCCTAGGTGAAACACCCGATACAATAGCCAACCACTATCTATAACCTGCTAAGAGATATATGCATATCTGAAATAATACGAACATGAAACTTACCATTAATTATAAAAAAAAAAAAAAGCGTAAATAGTTGTGAAATTTTACAATTAATTAATGATTAAAATAAAGGTCTAAATAATTTCAAACCGATTAGAAGTCAGTACAAAAGAATAAATATAAGCTAAAAATAGAGGTTAAATGTATGTGACATAAATTAGGGGTTTCCTGTTAAATTTATAAATGATCTCGACTTTCATATTCTTCAATGAACTTAAAATTTTCCTCTTGAATAAAAAAGAATAAAAAATAACAACATCAAATATGAATAAGGGATCAAAGTCTCTATAATAAAATAAACTTTTCGATAGTAAATGAATTATTTCCCCTTAAAAACAAATATAAAATTGCTAAAAAAGACTCAAAAAATTTAGTTAGTATAATTAATTTATCATACATATGAATAATCCCGAGAGTCAATGTATAATGAGCTAATAATTAATTAACTAAATAATAATATAATAACTTCAACATACTAATAATTAATAATAAAAAAAATATTAATGAATAATGAATAATATAAAGTAACACGAAGTCCAAATTTATTCCTAATTTTATTACTTATGATATCTATCCTACCTTCTTCGGCAGTATAAGCAATTTCCGTATAATTTATTCCATTGAAAACATTATAGTATGATATTTATATTATTGATTATTATTATTATTATTATGATTAAACATTTTATTATTATTATTATTATTATTATTATTATTATTATTATTATTAAATTAATGATGTGGTTCTCCTACTACTCTCATTTACCAACATTATTATTATTATTATTATTATTATTATTATTATTATTATTATTATTATTATTATTATTATTATTATTATTAAATTAATTATTTATGTATTATACTATTATTATTTGTTCCTATTGATACACATATGTGTTTTTGAAGTACTTGAGCAAGCAAACTGCCGCTCTGCGTGAGGTGAACGATTCGAGGCTCAGAATTTACGAACAGTTGGAAATATCGATTCAAGAATTGGAAAATAGCAACCAGAGACTCACTTCGGAGTCAAATTCCGACAAGAAGAAAATAAAATGGTTTGTCAAAGTTTTTTTTTTTACTTTTGTTTTAGTTTTGTGTCGGTTTTATTTCATTTTTTTATTTTCAGTTTCATTCTAATCTTATTTCAAATTCAGTTTCAGTTTTTATTGCAAATGATTTCAGCTTTTATTTCAGATTATTTGTAATGAAAGAGAAAGAGGGAGGGAGAAAAGTGGGAAAGAGTATTGGAGGTAGAAAGTGGACATTTGAAATGGAATAGAGATTGGGATATGTGGGGGGGGGGGGGGGTTGTTGAAATCTCAGATGCGAGCAAAATTGCGATTTCAAAAAAAATGTGCCACTCCTTTAGGGCAATTTTAAATTAAATATACTACTCGCGTATTAGTATATATATATATAATATTATATTAATATAATATATATAAAAAATTTTACTCTATATAATATAATAGTACTATATATATATAATATAATATATATGTATATAATATATAATATATATATCTATACAAAATATACATATATTTTAAATATAATATATAGTTGACAGTTAATTTATAATTTCTCATTCTTTTATATTTAAACATTTTCTTTAAATGTAAATAAAAATTACTTTATTGTAAGTCAAGAGTTTGGTAAATTTAAATTAAACTTAAAATCTGATAAATATTCCTTAAAAAAAAAAAAAAAAATGAATTTTCACACTACTTAGAATAATATCAATTTAGCCAATGTCTTAAATTTTCAGCTGATTTAAATTTCTTATAAAATAAGGACTGTTACACTCTATATGTAAAGCTAATTTATTATAGATTTTTATTAAACGTTTTTTTATATATCATTTTAAAATCGTTTATTCAAAAAGATAGAAGAAAAAAAGTTTCATCACTAAATTGCTTGCAACTTACTTTTTTTTTGTTTTTATTTTTATTTTTATTTTTTTTGTGAAAAATAAATTCATTAGCATTTTTTTTTTAGTTTTATAATTACTAGAATTATATCATAATATATTATTGTTTCTCTGATAATTCTGTGAGAAATGATTTTATATTTTTTTCTTATATTAGTTTTTTTTAACCCCCGGATTTTTTTTATTTTATTTCATTTTTTTTTTTTTTATTTGTTAATTTCTTTTGTGTATAATCAAAAGTTTATTCATTCATGAAATATGAAATTGATGCAGAAATTTTCTTAATAGAAAAAAAAAAGCCTCAATAAGTTAACTTCACGAAGTTTCATGATATAGGTTTGAAATCGGAGATTTTTTGAATGTTAATTTAGAAAGTTCCCCCTCCCCCCATTTTTATAACGTTTTTTTTTAACGGTTTCTCTTAAATTTTTAAAATATATGTTTATTGATTTTCAGTTAAAAAAATTTTTTTGCTAAGTGCATTTCCCAGTTCACACTTCGTGGTTAACAGTCTGTGGAAATTGCTAGAGTCTAAAAAAAAATTAGAAATCTTAAAATCATTTGAGGCAACAAAAAAATGTGACAGGACGAATATGAGAGTCAAGAAAAAGTTTAAGCAACTTTATTAGTTTCCTAGTGTTAGCGTCAATATGTGAAATATTCAAATATTGACAATGTTAACAATTAATAGCAATTAAGACTGTGCATAGTACATGATAAACTTATACTTTAAGAGTTATTCACAGTATGGTGGGATTTCACTCTTAACAGTCGGAGCATAAAAGAGTTTAATTTTCACGATAGATTTAAAATTTTCTTTAACGTTGTTACTTTTTTTTTTCAAGAATTATAAAACTAAAAACTAAAAATACTGCCGATTAACAAGGGGTCAATAATTTCATAAACGTTTGTTTTCCCTTTTTTTTTTGTGATGAATATACTTTGATTAAAAAGAGTGGAATGAAATTAACGCCGTTCTATTAAGAAAGCCTCGCAAAAACATACAATTTTTAGTTTTCCTTTGTACTTTCGTAAAGTGTTTTCACTCAAACTTATTATTTAATTTTTCTCTTTAAGTTTTTTTTAATATAACTATATATATAATATAGTATATAAATATATATATATAATAATACTTATAATATATATATAATATACATGATATTTATAATGAATATATTATTTTATAAATTTATACCAAGATATGTATAAATATAATATATATAATATAAATATATATTAAATATATATATATAATATATAACAGCCTAAGCACAAACGATCGAACAATTGGAAGCAAAATGCGATGAACTTCAGAAGTGTCTTGAGGATTCCAAAATTTCACAACATCGTCAGATAGAAAAAGATCCTAGTCACAGAAGGACGAGGCAGAACCTAAGAAATCGAAAAAACCGAAAGGATGGCTTTCTTCACCAGAAAAAGATTAGAGTCCCCTGTACGTGTAGATGCTTCTCATATGAAAGACTCCTCAAAGGTACGATATATACTATATATTTATTTTTTTATATATAAATATATATATATACTATATTTATATATTATATTATATATATATATAATATATATATATATATATATAATATATATATAGTATATATATATATAATATAATTATATGATAATATATATATATATATATATATTAGAGGTGTACCGAATTCGGTCCGGCCGGAATTGACATTTTTTTCCCCGGTTCCGGCCGGAATTTTTTTTGAAAAATTCCCGGCCGGAACCGAATTTACTAATGTATGATAAGAAAAAATTTACTGGAAGAGATTTATTTTACATAACCATAGCTCATCTTTTAACAAAATAATAATGGTAGCCTTGTTAGTATTCGATACACAAGGTGGTATTGCATTACAACAGTATTATTGAAATAAAAAAAAAAATGTTTACGATGAATATCTCAAAAATATAGGATAATAAGGATACTCATTTAAATTCAAATTTAATATATATATATATATATATATATATATATATATATATATAATATATATGATATATATATATATAATATATATATAATAGAGTATCTATTTTATTTTTTTATATAATAAAATATAATATATAAAATTTTAATAAACTTTTTTTTTATATATTTTATTGGAATACATAGTCCAATTTTTCAAACTGGCTCGCAAGCTAGTGAGTAGTTAAAGAAATAAAGAAATAAATGACTCGTTTGAATATTTAGCTCTCCATATATCTGTAGTAAAAGATATCTGATCAGCCTTAGATAACTTCTCGAATACTCGATCTCAATCCTACTGTTGAAGTGGTATCATCATCTCCTGACAAAAAAAATAATATTATCTACTAGAAATAAGATATTTTGGTTGAAAATGGGCAACAAGTTCTATGAGTCCCTTCTCTTCAGTGATTGTGAATAGCTGGTTACTCCATTGCAATAAAATTTTATTAAATTTTCTGAAGAATTGCCTGTGATTTTGGGTCAATGATATGGCAAATTTTTTGGGGGAAGAGATTTTCCTCAAGACTCAATTGTTTCACGGCTTCGATCTTTCGCTATTTTGGGGGTCCAGTGTTCTAGAAAAACAGGATTCTCCATTTTACTATCCCAAATTCTTTACATAGCTCAGAACTACATCCTCTCCTCCAGGTGCTAGTGAATTTTCTTCATATGTTTATAGAGTAGGCAGTTGTATTAAAATGTTTTTGGTGAACTACCTATTTTTATATTTGATTTTTGTTTGTGGCATAATAGTTTAAACTCAATTAAAGATTTTGTAACATTACTAATAATAAAAAAAAATCTTTTACGAATAATGGCATTTTAAAACAATTTTGTGCATAGGTTTTTATGAGATTATTATAATAAATCTGTACAATTAATGAATAAAATCTTTATCATAAACATAAAACTAATTTATTTATATATATATAATATATAATATATATATTATTAATAAGACTTACTATAAAATAGATAATATATAGTGTTATAATAAACTTAAGACTACCTTGTATACAATTAAGATAATAATCCTATTTACTAGCTAAGACTATATACATACGGGTTAGTATGCAGTCGTAATCCACAAATGGTGCTCAGCGAATAATATTATATATTCGTATACTATAAGGAATAAAATATATAAATAATAGCAATAAAATACTATATGATATATATATATATATTATATATATATTATATATATATATAAAATCTATATAATATATATATACGGTTTATAATATATATATTAGATTTTTTTTATGTATATAGTATAATTATATATATATTTTTAAACAAAACACCATATCCCGCATAGCTGCAGGGTGGTGTTGGTGGTTGATTAGGGTTTAAGCTTATCACCAACATTCACGAAAAGAAACATATGATAGAATGTGGGTTTCACGCCCCTTTGGTATCAACGAAGAGAATTTTAATTCACTTCTTCATATGATTTGAACGACTTCGTGAAACGCAGCTTCACTTTCATAGTATTTAAATCTTTCTTTCGTTTCCTTTCTCTTTTTTGTGTTATTTGCATTCATTCCAAATAATTAATTAAAAAAATGTTGTCGAAAAAAATGTTGCTCCTCCATTTTTGATTTTATATGAAAATAATTATAAAAAAAATACTTAAATTTTGAAATTTTGGAATCTTTATTATAATTTTTCCTTTGCTAGATAGGAAGCATACATATTTAAATCCTAATAGTTAAATACCTGATTTTCTTTACAAAAATATCTTAATATTCACAAAATACATCTTTAATAATCTTCTCAGAATTACAATTTTCTCTTCCAATTATATAATACTGTCAGATTTTCAACACTCTTCTATAGTCTTCCTTCTGCTGCTTCTTTCTCTTTTCTAATGCTTTCCCTTCTTGCTATTCCACCGCGTCCACACTCTGAGTACAGTCGGAATCAGTTATAATGAATTATGTCGAGATGACATATATGACATATTGAATCATTATGACAGTGAATAATCATATATATATAGTTTAGATTTCTTATATTACATGTACTACTATTAATATATATATATATATATATTATAATATATATATATAGAATATATATATAGTATAATATATATATATATATAATATACTATCTACCTATATATATAAAATAAATTAAAAGATTTATATTTGAAAGTTAATAGAATGATTGTTTCTCCATTTCTATATGGCTTAAAGCATAAGTTCATTAGAGCCAATTTCCTGTTCCGGCCGGAATTCCGGCCGGAAATTTTTTTGTGAATTCCGGCTAATCCCGGTTCCGGCCGGAACCGAAAATTTCAGTTCCACTCCACCCTAATATACTGTATATATATAATATATATATATATATTATATACTATATATATATATATATATATATATTATATATATATATATATATATAATATATATATATATATATATATATATTATATATATATAATAAATATATATTATATATATATATATATAACATTATATATATATATAATTGTTATATGTATTTTTCCTCTGGTGGATAAATGCCAGAGGCCTACGAATTTCCATCAGAATTGAGAGAAGTTCGCTGACTTGGGAACTTCTCTCATCAGAGTTGAGAGAAGTTCCCAAGTCAGAGTCAATTTAATGGCCGACATGCCCCGATACACGTCGTTTGAAGGTGTGCAAGTCAATGGTAGCTGGGAAAATAGATAATAGGAGTTTGCCCCATACTCTTTACATGTACGAATGACCATATCGGTTAATTCTGAGTGAGAAAGTTGGATAGAGAAAGGATGAGACTAGAAAATGGTGTGGCGCGAGGATTTCTCAATGGAGGGGGAGGAGGTGGCTTGAAGAAATTGTTTGAGGTGAGAACGTCTCCGGACTACCAAATGCTCTTAGGAAAGTGTATTGAAAAGAGAAGTTAATGCTGCTACCTTTTTCAATTAAACCTGGTCACGAGAAAAAGAATCACCAGATTCACCAGAATCACCAGAAGGACAGACGAAAGTTTGAGTCGTGTGCTTTCGAAGATATTTATTATAGTTGTGTGGAAGATTATGTCTAGTAGAAAGGTGGAGGAACTGAGTTTGTTTTAGATATTGAAAACATTGTTCTCAATGCCCTAGTTAAAATTCGAGATAGATCAAAGGTTAGTTGCTCCGAGGCTACCCTTTTGGCTTAACCTAATGCTGGTGGGAGGAACCTCTTTCAAAATGAAAGGAGTAACGAAGGGTGGAGTCGTCATCAGCAGGAGTGGATAGTGAAAGAAGTGAATAGAGAGAAGTTCATTAATGAAAAGAAGAAAGAGAGTTGAACATAGGACAAACTATATTATATATATATATATATATATATATATATATATATAATATATTTTATATATATATATATATATATATATAATATATATTCATATATATATATATATAATATATTATATATAATTAGTATTTATTAATATATATCATATATATTTAAATATTATATATTATTCTTATATAATATATATATTATCATATATATAATAATACTATATATAATATATATTAATATATATACATATAATATATAATATATATATATATATACCGTTATATATCCTCTAACTTCCTATAAGTTACATGCACTCCCTGTCAACGTCGACATTTAACTTCGGAGAGTGGATGCTATTTCTCCCGCATTCTATGAGTTTTATTTCTTCCAGTAGAGAAACAGGCCAAATAGTAGACCTATATGATAGCCCATTAGAGTTAAGAAAACAAAATTGAGTTCTGAATACTATATTGGGGCAAGGGGGGGGGGGAACAAAAAAAAACCACCAAAAGGGTTTTTTTTTTCCTTTTTTTAAACCCAAAACTTCCTGTTACACCGCGTTTGGAAGTATGTAACTCGATGGAAAAAAAGTAAAAATAGAGAACGGAAGTGTCCAACTATAATCAGTTGAGTATATGGAAGAATGAGCGTAACGGTTAAGTCTGGTACCATAGAGCTGAACAAAGGGTTAGACTGCGTGGGAAAGCAAGTCACATGAGATTTCTACTAAGGAGGAGACATGCCACAAGATAGTTAGGAAGGCAGTGTTCGTTAATATTAATAATGCAATATTTCGAAAGATAGAAAGAGATTGGAGAGAATAAGAGAGGAAGAGTTGATAAAGAGGAAAGACGTAGGCTCCACCCTTTCAATAAGAGCTGTAAGATTGTAACCACACTATATGTGAGATATATAATCCATAAAAGAATGAACAAGACCCCTATATAACGAGAACAGTGGGGAAAATTAGAAGCCGCCTCAGATATACCTATTTTTTTTATAAGCTTGTTGATTATGAAAAGAAAAAAAAAAAATAGTCCTTCAAAGAAAGATCACAAGAAAATAATATAGGTTGAGGAAGGTTTGATTTAAACACTGTCTAAGGTGTTGAGGTTGTATGGAAAATTTTGTAGCATTGCCAGACAAATGCATGTTGTATGTTTTCTAAAGTCTTGTAGTTCTGTGGGAGATTATATAAATTGAATAGATGGTTAAATTTTTTTTTAGTTTTTGAGGAATTAAAAACAACCATAATCCTTTATCGCAATAAGAAATAAGAAAAAATCAGAATTCAGTTGCTCTAAAGTCATTCTACGATCATCAATTAATTTTTTTTTGGTTGGGTTTTTGATACTTTTGGGGTCTTGTATGTAAATTTAAACCCCCCAAAAAAAAATGGAAAGTTTAATTTTAATAGGGAGGGACTCACGAGCATAGGATGGATAGGCGATGGAGCGACAGATAAAAGGTTATTAATGGAATTAAAAAGAGAGAAGCTGAATGAACAATGATCAAAACCTTGAGGAACCCCGCTTTTGAAAGGTTTACAATTTATAAATGATTAATGGTGCTCGTTTTTTGATTATATATTTATATATTATAATTGTGTTTTATATATATATATATATATATATATAGTATATATATATATATATATATATATATATATATTTATATATAATATATATATAATATAATATAAATATATATATAATATATATATCATATATATATATATAACCTTGTTTATTACATTACTTTCTTAATAAAGACTTAAATCCTTTTCATTTTCACTATTTTATTTTCATCGTATATCATTTAGATGGAAATTTTTTAATTAAATTATTTTGCCAATTATTATAAAAATTTCCTATTGTTATAGTAGTTATCACTTATGTAATATATATAATATACTATATATATTTTATAAAATATATATATATATTTATATTATATATATATATATTATAATAATATATTTATAATTATAATTTATAATATATAATATAAATTAATTTATAATATATATAATTATATATAAATAATAATATATATAATAGTATAAATATTATAAATTAATAATATATAAATCGTGAATATGATGCTGTGAAATAATTAGCAAGCAGAATGCATGGAAACTCGAGATGAGATTTGATGAACTCTGCAGTACGAAGGTTCAAAATCATGCCAAAAAGAAGAAGCCAAAAATGAAGCCAAAAGAACTGAGAAGATACCGTAGATTAATGAAGCTGAGAGAACTCGCTTCTCATGTTTACTAATATTTTATTTCTTTCTTTTTTTATTGATTAACTCCGCTACGGGGTTTAGAGACCAACTACTCAAGAAGGAGATTAGTGTGCAAAAAACCCTTGACTTTACCGTTAAAAACCCTTGATTGGTGGGAATAAAAAATTTAAGGGACTAGTTTAAAATTTAAAGACTGTTTTTGTAATATTAAAAAAATAAATATATAATAATAATATATAACATTCAACTATATAATCTAATATATACAACGACATTAATAATATATCAAATAATATATTTTATCTAATAAACTAATATACAATACTAACTAACCATAATCATATACATAAAAATAATATCATTACTACATAATCATATAGCAATACTTACATAACTGACCCATACATAAAACCTTCAAATAAATATATACATATAAATTATTTAATTATATATAATAAACAATAATTAACTAATATATATATATATATATACTAAAACTACATAAAATATTAAATCTTTACATATTTATATTACATGTTATTAGAATTAAACATTTCAATTAAATAATTATATAATATTAAAATAAAATGAAAGATATAATCTAATATAATAAATATATAAATATAATATTAAAATACCTATATATATATCAAATAAATAATTAAACTAATAATGATAGTATATATATAAATATATAATAAAATAAGAGTTAAATATTATATATTAAAAAATATAATTATATAGTAATATTAAATAAAATTAAGAATAATTATATATTATAAATAGATATAAAAATAATATTATATATGCAACTAATACATATCATATGTACTAATAAATATAACATAAATATTATATAATATAATATATATAGGAGAACGCTGTTTTGAGAGAGCAGTTGTCAGTACTGAAGGAAAGAGAAGAAACAACTTTAGATCATTTGAAGATGAATTGGCTTCAGTGGAAGACACGTCTTCCAGCAGGATTTGTAGAAAGGTGAGATAAACTTAGCCAAGGTTTCCTTCCCATGTGGGTGTGGGTGTGGGGGTGTATTTGTATTTCTCACGTTACTTGACATGAATATTGTAGCATTTTTATTTTCTGATCCTTCGGTAGTGTCACGATGAGTTGCATTTAAACATCCTAGATTTTAATTTTCACTTTCCAAGCATGAGAACAGAATATTAATCAATCTTCTGATATTTGATATTTCAAAATTTCTTCCGTTTATTATCTTTATTCTCTCTCTTTTTCTCTATCTATATCTTTCTTTCTTTCTATCCCTCTCGTAGGAGGGGAGCAGGGGGGCTGCAGAGTAAGTATATATATACTACTCTAATATATCAACACAATATATATAATAATATATAGTAATATACACTAATATATATATATTAAACACCCATCAAATGATATATATATTTTTAAATATAATTTTATATACAAACTATTTATAATATTATACCAATATATATCAATTTACATTTAATGTTTCCCCCCAATCTTTGGACAAGTCACGATCTCGGATATTTTATTTATTAAACTTTCACAAGGCTTTATTGAATAATGTTTAAACTTGTAATAATAATAATATATTAATAATAATAATAATAATAATAATAATAATAATAATAATAATAATAATATAATAATAATTAAAACTAAATTCGTATGTAAAAATTATGCTGTGAAAATAAACTCTCTTTCTTTATATCATATTTATACTTATTTCCTCCCCCCCCTACAATATCACCAATTTTCACTCCCATCTTCAGTCTAAAATCTTTTCAAGAGTCATATCTTTTATAATATCCTTGCAGGTTTTTAGCTCACTTTCAGACTTAGATTAAATGGTTCATGAGTCAGCACAACTACTGCTAATTATTATTATTATTATTATTATTATTATTTTTATTATTATTATTATTATTATTATTATTATTAACCGGTATTTTATTTATAATATTATTCTTACTTATTTACTTCATATTATTATTATATATTATTTATATTATTATTATTATTATTATTTTTATTATCATTATTATTATTATTATTATTATTATTATTATTATTATTATTATTATTATTTTTTTTTTTTTTTTTGTTCATTAGTGTATGGGCCTTACTGATGATACTGGCAGTAGCATAACAATGCAAGATTTCACTGATGAACTCGAAGATATGGACAGTTCATATGGTGAATGTGCCCTTGTCAATTTGAAAAATGGCGGATATGCATTAGGAAGTCAGGTAGGTTTCCCACTGTATATGAATGAATGAATGAATGAATCATTGCCACCTAACCTATTTATCCAGCTCTTCATTCGAGAATTCGTTACCTATTACAATAGGTTCCAGGCCAAAGGAAATTGAGTTATATATGCTGACCTGATCAAGTGTTTTAGTTGCGAGTATTATTTGGGCTTAATGACAACCCTGCTTTCTACGCAGACGATCCGGAACTGTCCCTTTCTTCCCCACAACTTGGGGTACTGTGCTCAAACATGCACCGGAATTCCGAGGTATGCATGAGCACTTCTAGGGTAACAACTCGCGAATCCAGTCATCCAAACCCAAAAGGAAAACTGCTGTTTCATCTTTTGTCCCTCTTACGGCAAGCAGAACGATCACGATGTGGAACAATTCTTTCTCCGCCATACCACACCAAGGATATATATATATATATAT